>BQNB010091886.1:0-11234 GCA_026074375.1 Tanacetum coccineum | reverse complement strand
GGACACTTGTGAGAGCTCATGAAAGATGAGACTTGCATTAGTTCCGGCACGTTGGGGATAGCATTGGATTCACTCACCCACCTTTTCATTGAAATGGGCTAGAGTTTCATTGGCTTCTCTGGTTATTTTTGAAATTTCTGTCGGATCTTTATCGCATGCCTTGAGCATTCCAAACCTATTCAGGAATTTTTCTTGCAGACTGCCCCAGTTATCAATACTACCCGACGGTAGTTTGTCAAACCACGCTCTTGCTTTGCCATCAAGAGTTTGTTGGAACATCTTGTACCACACAGGCATTGGCCATTCTCCTTGGTTTTCCTGCCCCCACAAAGCGGCCTATATTGTCCTCCGGATCACCCGTCCCATCATTTGTCTTGACATTCGTTGGCATCCTGTGGCCTGGTGATGAAAATTCAACAATTCTTCTAGTAAAGGGACATTTTAGTATTTCCTTGAATGGCTTGCTCAAATCTTCCTCGTCCATCTTTGTCTTCCCCTTCCCATTTTCCTGAACTTCGTCGTTGTTGGCGTCATGGGAGTCCTCGAAATCAAGCAGCATAGGTTTGATAAGATTTCGATTGTTTGGTTCTTTCAGAAGCTCCTTGAGAGCTGATATGTGCCCTTCAATGATGTTTTTGTTATTTTGGTTTGACGTTCCTTCATTGAGAGGAGTAATTGGTTCGGGACCTGCCATTCTAGGCCACTTGGGCAAGTCGAATAACGGGTCCCACGGATGGCGCCAATTTGTTGATGCAAAGATCCGCTAGGAAGGATTGCCGTTGCCCTCCAGTGGATTCTTGATGCCTCAGCAAGCCTGTCGAGAAAACAACACGCGTTAGCCTCGCCCTGGGTTTTATCCCAAGACCAAGCTCCGGCGTGAGAGTAAGTATTTTGTATTGTAATAACCGTTGGGCAGAGTATATGTGTAGTAAATGTGATGATTTGCATTGAATGTGCTTGGGGTATTTATACTACCCCAAGTACTGTAGAATGATTACTGTTTCTGACACATGGGAAACAACCCGCCGAACTACTGTGTGCTTTTGTCAGACGGCGCTTCCACGTGAAAGACAGGCCTCCCCAAATCCCGGACCAGTCAGTATGCGTGTGGTTCTGGCTAAGGACCGCTGGTTAATAGAGGATACCTGGATAATAGGGTGTATTGGCCTTTCCCGAGGCTTCATCCTTATCTAGTGCTGAGTCAGCCCTGGTGAGAATGTAGCGTTAGTTGGATGTAGGCCGATGGGTAGTTCCTAGCGGACCAAACCCAGCGGTCACATACACGAACATGTCCCCCCCAGTCTTGTATCAACAAAGTGTTGGTACAATGCTTGATTGATGATGATTTATTTATTTATTTATTATTACGTATTTGGTATAGAGTTTATAGTGTAGAAGTTTATGTGGAGTGAAGCGCGTTTGCATGTTATGCAGCTAAGGTAGTAGGTGGTCTCTTTAGAGCTTAATTTTTGACAATAAACAAAATGAATCTTCCACTAGAGAGTTCTTGGCGACCATGGTACTGTAGTAAATAGGTATAACTATTAAGCATATGAGTAACAGCCAATTATATATAATTATTAAATTGATAGCACATACTAATTATCGTGAATCTGATTAGGTTGGAGGATACGTGGTGGTATTCAAAGGTGTTGATGTTAACGTAAGAGAGCAGGACAGCATTCCCAAGTACCACCCGAAAGACCCACGGGGGGTGGTGATGGATTTCCTGCATTCATTCAGAATGTGAACCCAATAGTTCTAATCCCAGAGTTTCAAGCAGTAGTACTAGTATCATTTTCTGAAATGGAATGACCTCAACATGATCTAAATTAATATTCATGTACTTCATTGGGTACATAAAAGTAACAGTTACAATTTTGCATTATTTAGATTGGAAGATTTGCATTATATGAATTGGAAAAAGTATAGTAAAGAGGAACTCTTTTGGTTTGGGTTTCTTTGTTTGGTTGACTGATAAAAACAATGGTCGCGATAAATTTGTTACCAGACAGACTTTGGTTTACCCTCGCCTCTTCATAACCCATTGTCGTACAATCTCTTCGTTTCAAGATTATTAACACAAACAAGGAACATCACCAACGACACAGGCATCACAAGGCAAATGGCATCAGTGCATGCTAAACACACAACTAAAATTAAAATGGGCAACAAAACAATTTTGTTTTTTTTTTTTTTTTTTTTTTTTTTTTTTTTTTTAAAATTGGTGTTGTTTTTTTTTTTTTTAAAAAATTTTTTTAAAAATTTGGTGTTGGTGTGTTTGTTTTTTTTTTTTTGGGGTGTGTTTTTTGTGGTTTTTTTTTTTTTTTTTGGTGTGGTTGTTTTTTTTTTTTTGTGATGGGTGTTTTTTGTGTATATTTATATTTTTACAAATATATAGTTAATAAACCAATTCTGATATAAATTTTTTACAAATCCCTCTGCAGCGAAATACTACTTGTTTTTTTTAATGAATACTATTATTTAATGATTTTCTATAATAAATCAATATATTAACTTAAAGTTAAAATCCTTCCGCTTACATAATTTCTTTTCATGCATTTTGTCCAAAAACAACACCCTTGTACCACAAAACACATACTCAAAGAACACCAATCACCACAAAACATATACACTTATGAAAAGAAGCTATTAATGTTACAAGACAACTTTGATTTGCGATTGAAATATCAGAAAAAAAAAAGTTTCGAGCAGCCAAAACGTGAAATGTGTGTTTTGGTGGGGCTACTGTGCAAAAGATATTAAAGTTGAAGCACTAGAATGATCAAAGAACCCAACTACAAAAGCATCAAAATGCAATCATTCCCACTACTCTATGCATCACTACATATTTTGTTACATAAAGTTTGCCATTTTTTAATACTAAAGATATGTTACTTTTATCATAGAAAAATGTATTAATAATCAGCACTAATAATAACATGTAGGTATGTTTAGCGCAATGGTTGGAGTTGGGATTAGATTTGGAGTTGGGCTGAAGCTTATATTATAAGTCGAAAGCTAAAACTTATATTTTTATAAAGTTGTTTGGCTAATTAGTTGGAGTTGAAGCTTATTAATGTAAAATCATATAAAATATATCAAATTAAATTAAATTCATATATATTTCCGGCTTTTGCGTGATAATCCATTATATTTTAAAATGTATTTAAGTAATTTGACTAGCTATAAGCCCTCATAAGCTTTTCTTTTATGAGTTAAGCTTGTGAACATTTATGGCATATAAAAACTTTCATAAATCTGTATAACAAACAAAACTTATTTTATAAGATAACTTATTTTAAAATTTCAAATCCTGATAAGTTCTGAAAAACCCGCTATCTAACATAGCCATAATATATTTGACTTATCAATAATTACTATATAATTTTATTTTTGCTTAGAAACGACGTCGTATGACATCGGGCCAAAAACACAAGCCCAAATTTCGGCCCAATGTAAAACAAAAAACACTTCTGGAGGCCCAATTAAAAAAAACTTACAAAACGGACTCTCAACTTTTAACTATTTACGACTTTTTATAGAATAAACTTTATTTATCAAATATATATCGCATATCTACCGATTCATTCAGATAAAAAAATATCATCGAAAAGATCTTCGAATTGCGAACAAAACGAGCCCAATATTGCAATGCTTCTGACGTACGCACAATTTTATAAAACATGTTGAAGTTTAATATAAATAGAAAAAAGAGAATTTACAAAATGGCACCTCAACTTTTAACTATTTACGACTTTCTTATAGGAATAAAATTTAGAGTTAAGTACATTTTGGTCCTTGTGGTTTGGTGCGTTTTTCACCTTTGGTCCAAAATTCAAAAAAGTTTTGGTTTTGGTTCAAAACACATAGTTTCTTTCCACTTTTGGTCCAAATTCACGTTGACCGTTAGTTTGACCAATTAAATTGTATAAAATGACTAAAGTGCCCTCATCTGGATGTACTTAAATTACTAAAATACCCTCTCTCTCATTTTATCTTTTCTATAATAATAATAATAATAATAATAATAAATAAATAAGAAAGTGTGTTTGTGGGGGCGATTCACTTAGTTCTTTTTCCCTTACCCTGCTCGGTCCAATCTTCCATCCATACACATGAAGATCAAGCCTACCCCTTTGATTCAACATCCCGGTTGTATCTCTAATTCAAAATCTCAGTTGGTGTGTATACTTGTTTTGTATAGCTTATGTTTGTCACTTATTCGATTGAGTTGGATTAATATAATCAATCATTTGAATTTCTTATTCGTTTGAGTTGGGTTATTATAATCAATCATTTGAATTTCTTATTCGATTATGTTGGATTATTATAATCAATCATTTGAATTCTTTTTCGATTGAAGGGTTCCTTAGCATTTCTCTAGCTATCCATTTAGTATAATTTTGGGGGTTTATTTTGGAAGGTATATCGATTCACTTCGTTCGTTGTGGTGGGGTTCTCATATCCTGGTTCTTCAACTCAGGTTTGTTTTTTAATCTCGCGCAGCCAGAATTCGGGGGTGGGTATCTGTTTGGGGTCCTTTAGTTTTGAAACTGACGTGCATCTTATAAGATTACCCATCGTGTTCCTGTGTTTTTTTTCGTCTTGTGGTTCTGTGGTTTCAGCACCTTCGGTCTTGTGGTTCTGTGACTTCATTGGTTTCTTAGGTCCTGTAATACTGTTGTGGTGTTGTGGGATTGTAGTATCTCAGTTTGTCTTTGCCTGTGGTGCCATATAGCTGGTTTCGGGTCTATGATTATATAATATCACAGGTTCTACGAAGTTTAGTACAGTTCTTGTAGTATCACAGTTTCACAGGTTTGGCTGCAGTTTCACAGGTTCTGTTTGTTTGTGCTCGTTTATGGGCTTCGTCCGATTAGCTGATTTGTGCAGTTTCAAGGTTTCCTTGAACCCCGACACAGGTTCTTGCTCTTTCGACACAGGTTGTGGGTTCGAAAAGGTTTTCGGTTGGCTTGGTTATCTGCTGCTGTAGTTTTGCCTCAGGGTTTGGAGTTTGTTGGTTCGGTTATCTTATTGGGTTGTGTGATGGGAGGCTTTGTTCGTTAGTTTGCCTCAGTAAGTGTTTGGGGGGTTTGCTGTTGCTGTCTCTACAACAATCATTTTATTTCAGGGGTCATTTTGTGGCTGCTTGGTTTCTCTGAGCAGGGTGTTTGCCTCAGAGTGTTTCTCTTATCAGCTTGTCCGTTGCTACAGTTTCTAGCGTTTTCAGGGGGTCTTTTTGGTTGCTGTAGTTTCGTGATGCGTTGTACCTAATATCAGTTCCTTGCTTTTGTGGTGTGATCGGTCCCTCATTACAGCTAAAAAAAAAGAGATATAGGAAAAGTCCAAAACATACATTGTAATTATTTGCAAACTCATTTGAGGGTCAAATTGTAAAGATGGGATTCTTGCAAACTCATCTCAAAACACACGAATTTGCTTCTTGTGGATGCGGATCTGGAAAAAAAAAATTGGTGGTGGTGGCGGCAGGCGGCTGTAAATGATAGTCATTTGGAGTGGTGGATAAAGAATAAAGAAACAATAGATAAAGAAGAGTTGAATATAAAAAGAGATATTGGCGAAATAGATAATGTAGGTTTGTAGGTTCCACTAATATTTTAATGTAACATAATGAAAAGACGAGAATACCCTCATATTTAACGGTCAAATAAGTCAAACTGACAGGGTTAACGGAATTGGAACAAAAGTGGAACGAAACTATGTGTTTTGGACTAAAACCAAAACTTTTTTGAATTTTGGACCAAAAGTGAAAAACGCATCAAACCACAGGGACCAAAAATGTACTTAACTCTAAACTTTATTTATCAAATATATAACACATATCTACCGATTCATTCAGATAAAAAAAATACCCACGGAAAGATCTTCCAGCTGCGGACAAAACGAACCCAATATTACAATGCGTCCGACATACACAAGATTTAAAAAAAAATGTTGAAGTTTAATATAAATAGAAAAAAATAAACAAATTTACAAACCGTGCCCTCAACTTTTAACTATTTACGACTTTTGTTAACCAAATATTTTGCTAACCAAATAAGTAAAAAATAATATACTCGCCCAATGACAAATATTAATTCAAATTCCGCGATTGTTAAAAAAAATGCTCAGTGAAATCAAATACATGTGTTGCATATAAGTCAGCTCCGCCGCAACGCGCGAGCACATTCTCACTCAATAGTCATTCGAAATCGATTTAAAAAAAATTATGTCCCACGGCAACGCACGAGAAATCTTGCTAGTTTATAGCTAATAATAATAGAGAGGGTTATAGAATATATTGACTATCAATAGTATTTGTTACGTAGAAGTATTTAATAGGCGTTGCTTTTCCACAATGGCAACCAGGGACCATTTGTATCTTACACACAACCATTCTTTTCCTACTTTGCTTAAAAAACATGTGAAAAAAAGAAAAATAAAAACTCTATAGAACCATAACCAACCGTGATGAATCTTTCTATGTTAAAATATATATAAGCGTAATGTTTAGGCTGACATAATAAGACAAATATAATACTATATTGTTAAATCAAGATGTAAAGAATCACATGGAGTAATAAACAAAGACAAAACGTACTTAACAAAGCTATATTGGTTGTAACAAATTTAATTGATATTATAGTTTGTTTGCCAATAAAAGTGTTTTCATATCATATCATAGTCTTTGGAGAGAATTACATAAATCGTCTTTGTGGTTTGCCGGATCTAACAGATTTGATCTCTGTGTTTTTTTTCATCGAGTTTGGTCTTTGTGGTTTTGATCCATTGCGGGTTTGGTTCATGACCAACATTTCCTTAGTTTGACAAAGGGAACATTTCCTTAGTTTGACCAAAGGACCAAACCCGCAATTGATCAAAACCACAAAGGACCAACCCGCAATGGATCAAAACCATAAGGACCAAACCCGATAAAAAAAGCACAAGGACCAAATCTGTTAAATCCGACAAACCACAAGGACGATTTATGTGAGTTAGTTAACTATGTAAGAGGAGGTTACAACGGTGTCATAGCTTCGTGTTATAGAACAACTCATTTTTATGGCGTCACATCTCACGCCATGACTTCTCAGCTGGTATACCAGCTCTCGCGGTAGAACTTTTCAAAAAAAAAATTATGTGTTGTATTTGTGTATTTAGTGGGGTATGTGTGGTTCCATGACACCATTTTTGCTCATGGCATCACTTTTGCATGAGGGAAGATGGTTTTAGTGTTGTAGTGGATTGTGATGTTATACGAAAAAGTAATGAGATGGCATCACTTTTGCCGATCACCTCTATAGCACCACTCTACCAATGCTCTAAAGATAACTATTGCTATTCTTTTACTTATAATATTTGTAAAAATATGAATAATAAGATAATGTTCTAGTTATTGACGATTTACGAGTTTATTAATTAAGGCTTATAACTTGTAGGCATGAATGTTGTCATGTTCATAGACGGAATCAACAGGTGTCTCGAGTCACTCGTGGATATTTTTGTCGTAATGTTAATTTTGTTATAAAAAAACTTTGATTTTTATTAAATACATCAAATTCTTAAAAATTATGTTTGTAATATTGTTTAGTTTATTACAACCGCATATGGTCACTTCGCATCCTTATTTAGTTCATGGTCATACTGAGCTTGGATGATAAAGCATATAAAAGCAATTAGAATTGAAAAATGTAGCTTATTAAAAATAAGCTTCTCACTTTTTATTCTAGCATCGACATTGGATAACGAATAAGTTTATTGTGTTTTACTTTATGCATTTGATAAAGAGAAATGATATTTCTTTCTATTTATTTTCTTATTTACATGATGTTAAAATGTATAAATGAAGAGAGATAATAAGTGAAACACACATGTCATATTTTAAGATTCAACGTAATAAAGAGATGAAGGTCGAGTCTTCCACCTTAGAGGACATGTCCTCCTTATTGCGGCTCGGGCATTCGACCCGTCTTCGATCATACAAAACGAGGACTCGGTCTTGGGGACTACCGACTATTGGAGGGGTGTTTTGTGGGCCCAAGTTGAGTTGTTTGAGTTGTTATTTTGTTTATGTGAGGTATATTTGTATATAAATGGGATATATTTGAGTGATGAAGTTAGTTATTTTATTACACTAAATTGATGGTAACGTTAGTTGTAAATAAATAAATCTGATATGACATTAAAGTGAAGATAATAAATGTGGTTTTAAAATCTACTTATTACCCTCGTTCTAACGTGAGTGATATATAAGAGAATAAGGTATCCTGAGCCGTCATGCAATTCCCGAAAAACGCCACCCAACGACGTCACAATCACACCGTGGTGGCGTTTTCGTGTGTCGTGTCGTAGTAGCCAGCCAGAATGATCAACCACACCGTGGGTGACATTTTCGTGTTCTCGCGTTTATTTTTTTTTCACGACGACACCAAAGATATGTACTAAAAACATAAATACAACACTTTGCACGACGGTCTAAACACGATGGCTAAGCGATATCTTGTGGTCTAACAATGACTATTGGCAAAGGACTACTTATGTTAGTGGGCAAAAAGAAGATGACATGATCGCTTACGTCATGTAATTTTAAAAGGGATATATATTTCCGGGTCGGGTTAATAATAAAGAACCCTAAAAAGTGTCACATTTTCAGAAAAAATCATTTCATTTCATTTCACTTTTATATATAAAAAGAGTGAGAGAGAAAGATATAAAAAAAAAGCAGCTTTTGTTTACTCGCCGGCCGCCGCCGCCGCCACCACCACCACCGCCGTAAGTTGATTCTTATAAGTGAATTTCTTACTCTTTTACAAATACTAGACGAGTGAGATTTAATAACGGCAAACAGTTATAGTTGCGATATTAGGATTCAAAATACGGATTGGGATACAAGGGTATTTTGGGGATTCAACATTACTCATGTTTAAATTTTAAGGAAAACCATTTTTGCTTTATATATAGCAAGTATAGTAGAGAAGAGATATATTTGTGTTATTTAAGGTTAAGGTTATAAGTTCCTATGAGTAAATAAAATATTAAGTTGGTAGTATAGTATCATTTTAGACTACTTATTTGTCTGCATATTAGTATGGGTATCGGTTGAGTGGATGAATTTTTTTTAAAGATCAGAGGTTATGATAAACTAGTTGCTGCTGCTGCTTATCGTTATATGATTATCGTATGTTTACTTGTTTATGTATAAACTTTATGGAGGCAATGTATTATATGTATACAAATCGTGAAAGATTTTGTGGGTTGCGTACCAAAATAATACTCTTATTAAGGTGCTTGTTTTTTACCTTTAGAAAAAGCTAGCCTATGCGACAAGGAAGTTAACTTCATTTACTGTCACTCGGTAGAGTCAGTGGGTGTTTGTTTAAGCTTAATTCGGTTTAATTTAGTCTTAAGTCCCTGACTCAATGTTTCTACTTATGAACTTATAAAAGCTGAAAAGTTTCAAAATAAGCCACAAAAAGTGAGCTTGTGAAACATAACCCAAAACCAAATAAGCCATAAGTCTGCTATATAAGCCGAAACAAACACCCCTTTATGAACTTATTATGAATTAGTTATGGAAGATAAGCCGGAAACAAACGGGCTTATGCGAGTCAAATAATCTCATAAGCCCAAAATTAAGCTTAAAAAAACACCCTCATAAGCATTTTATCTCCGGTTTATGACTATTAAATTCTGGCATGCCATCTCTGGACTTTGTTTCTATGTAGCCTATTTTGTACTTTTGTTAAGCTTATTAGTTGAAGTTGGTGTCGTGTATTGCAGGGATAAAAAATGGTACTGATGTCTCAGACAAGTCCATCACATATCCGTACTGAAATTCTACAATGCAAAAATGGTACTAATGCACTTTACAGCCGATCAAACAACACAAATGCATCTAGAACCTCTACTGTTGCCTTTCCACGGGATCCTTCTAAGACTACCCAAAGTATGCATGTAGACTCCATTAGCGCAAAATCCAAAAGGGGCAGTCACGTTATTGTTGCTGCAAGTCCTCCCACGGAGGATGCTATGGTTGCTACGGAGCCACTTACAAAAGAAGATCTTGTAGCATACCTTGCTTCCGGGTGCAAGCCGAAGGAAAATTGGAGGTTTAACTTCTATTTCCATTTGCTCTTGCTCAGTGTCGTATTATCATATATACGCAATTACACATGCATGTTAATGGCCGGTCGTACTTTGTTGATTTCACAGAATAGGGACTGAACATGAAAAGTTCGGTTTTGATCTTAAAACATTGCGACCTATGACATATGAACAAATTGCTCATCTTCTTAATGCTATTTCCGAGAGATTTGACTGGGAGAAAGTCATGGAAGGCGACAACATAATTGGTCTTAAACAGGTAATCTGCATATTCTTTGTAATTTATATCGATAGAATGCTTTTATTGGAAATTTAGGCCTTGACACAGATTGTGTATTCTGCTCATGCATATGCGTCTGTGAAAAGCCAAGTGGACAGAAAATGGTGTTTGGGAAATTTTTGTGTTTTTGGAAAACTAAAGCTATTTGCAAATATTTTAAGTGAAAGTTACGAACTGTATATTTATTTATTATGTTATAATGGTTACAAAAAGTACCTCGAATTTAAGAGGTTGAGCGTTTAGCCAGTTAAATATAATTCATTCTTTTAACTCAAAAGTTTACATCTTATTTTCCTAAAAAGCGAAACAGTCTTGCAAAACGTAATTTCACTATGTAGAAACTAGAAACCACCATTCTATTTGTATTACAGAAATGATAACAGAAAACGAAACACATAAGGGTGTTCAGACCATACATAAGAGTTTTGTTGTTTAACATGCCCTGCTGATTATGAGTCTGACCACCTTTGGAGTCTGGACCATTTGTCTTTTAATCATTCTTAGGTTAACCTTTTTTCTGTTTTAGGGAAAACAAAGTATATCTCTGGAACCTGGTGGTCAGTTTGAGCTTAGTGGCGCTCCTCTTGAAACTCTCCATCAAACTTGCGCAGAAGTTAATTCACACCTATACCAGGTTTGTACCATGACGTGACATGAACGTTCTGCAGACAGCTCGTGCTAGATCTTTCCATTAGAAACCTTTACTGTATTTTGTTTTCTTATTGCATCTTGAGATTGATAGTTGCGCCCATGTGGGTCTTACTTTACAGGTTAAAGCTGTTGCTGAAGAGATGGGAATTGGGTTTATTGGACTTGGTTTCCAGCCAAAATGGGAACGGAAAGATAT
>BQNB010091885.1:14013-26758 GCA_026074375.1 Tanacetum coccineum | reverse complement strand
AAAAGTCTTGCGGTCCTACACATTATGATTTTATCAAACCTATGAATTCACCAACATTATTGTTGACGTTTTAAAGCAATGTTTTTCAGGGGATCAATAAGCACGAGGTGCGATGGATACATTGGTGGTTTTGAATTGGATGTCATGCATTAAAGATTTTGTCGCATTTCATTTTGTTATCTGTTATGGGCTGAAAATCTTTGTATTTTGATCAAGTGAACAAGTTAAGCTTCGGGCTTATGTAACAATTACTTTGTTAAATCCAATGTATCGTTTTCAAACGACTTTTTGGTCGTTCTATATATCTCTTGTGTTGTTGATCTATGAAGTAACACGCCCCGGACCCTTATTCCGCTGCGACCCAATTTGGGGGTGTTACAAATTCTGCCCTTTTCTTTTGCTTATTTCAACTTATTTTTAAGTTTTTATAAAAACTCACTTTTTTAAAGTTATTTATTTTTGTCTGTTTTATAATTTTGCAAAAGGAAAAATCAAAAAAAAATTATTTTCTAAAAAAGGAGGCCAAGGATTCTAACCCTGGACCTCCCCCTTCACACACACAAGTCCTACACTCTCACACACATAACCAGCGGCACCAGTAGGGCCATCTGGTTAAGTTTCCCTCTATTTTATTTATATACCATTTTTAGCCCAATAAGCATTCAGCCATTTAGGGCTTATTTCTGGCTTATTTTTATACCATTTTTCAAATCTTTTATTTTTCCTGAATCCAGCATACTCCAAACTACTTTTTTGCATTTTTTCAGATTTTTACCGTTTAATTTAGTATTTTTTATAAATTTTTCTTTTTAAAACTGTTTTTAATTCATAAAAAATTATAAAAAAATCAAAAAAATATAATTCTTTTTTTTTAAAAATTTTCTTTTATCATTTAGCATTTAGGAAAATTAAATTTTCATCCGTAGGATTTAAATTTTAAAATTTGGTTTTCTAAAGAACTGGTTTTTGAATCCCGTTCTCGTTTTTAGGTTTAATTCACTATTAGCTTTCGTTTTTAAGTTTTATTTATTCGTTTTTGCATTTTAATCGTAAAAATAGAGAACCAACCAAAAAACCCTTTTCCCATTCAATCACTCGATCACGAACGTTATCACGATTTTTGATTCACGCCTCGTTGGGAAACGACCCGGGGGATTTTTGATTTTGGTTTGGTCAAAAGCAATTTCTTTGAGTCTTTCGGAATACTTACCATACTATAATTGAATTATAATTATTGATTATTATTATATATTTATATATAGTAAGAAATCTTTGGTTATCATTTTTGCGTCGTTGCCGGGGAGGTGTGTGCGATTTTCGTGTTCCGTTTGAAGATTAGTTTTTGAAGACCCTTCCCTCGTGAAGTTATCATTCCCGTTTGTGAATATTTTCTTCTATTTATAAAAATACAAAAATACAAAAATATTTTTCATTTTCTTTTATTAGTATTAGTATAAGATAAAAAATCAAGAAAAATCAAAAACATAAAAAAATTGTCCTTAATCAAGAAATAAAATCCATCATCAATATAATGCTTGCATCTTGAGCATTATCATAATAAGTTCCCAAACAAAAGATTCAAAACTTGCCTTTGTGTCACTTGCGACGTACGGCTCACCTTTAAAAGTTTAACAAACTCTAAGAGGGGTATAAGGAGGGTTGTTCCGAGGAACTACGACCCTAAAGGAGAAAGGTTTTTAATAGCTTCGCGCTTTCCTACTCCTCCGCTCCTTTGTGCGTTTTTCTTTTAAATTTGAATAATGTGTTTGTTTAATGGTGTGACACAAAGAAGAGGTTGAGAACCATTTGTCTTGTCAAACTTAGTATTTCAGACTTACCTTTTCCAACATTTGCCAGTCTAGTTTTAAATTCAGATATGGTAAACAAAATATTCTGATTCGTAGCACGAATAGCACCATATGCATATGTTTTCTCAGAGATATGAGCAATTAATTCATCCATTTATGTTTGAGTTTGAGACCGTTTTTTTTTATTGAATTGAAAAGCTTTTGATATTATAATTTTACATTGTCACGTTCTTTTATCAAAGATTGCACCATTAAATCTAAAGACACGTTCTCATCTTCAAGTTTTTCCATTTTTGAAATCCAAGAATAATCAAGAGGATTTGTGTTTTTATTCTTCAAATTTGAATCCCATTAATGTTTTTCTTTTTCATGTTGTAACTTTAATTCAAAATCAACACTTTGCTTTTCACACCTTTGAACATCTTTTTCAAGAATTTTTATTCTTGCTTGCAAACCCTCTTGAATCTCGATGGATTTCTTTTTAAGTTGTTCAATTTTAGCATGGAGTGAATTGTCTACACATTCATGATTTAACAACACACTTAATTCAACTTCATGCTTGAGAGATACTTCCAAAAGTTGATCTTTCAAAAAATCATTTTGCTTCTCTAGTTCACAAAGTTCACTTTTTTGTAGATCAAAAAACAATCATGTCATATCTTTATATCCTTTGAAATAGTGTCTTAAAAGAATTCAAATAGAACTGCAACTCGTTTTATAATTGGTTTGGTTGTTTCTTGGACAAAAAATTCCATGAGTTGGTCATTTCTTCAGGTGATGTATAAAAAATGCTTGCTCTGTTACAGTTCTTTTGAATTAATTCAGACAACCTTTAAAAACAATTTTTTATTTTATCTAATTCAATGATTAAAGGTGACTCACTCGGCATTGATGCCAGGATAGAAGGAGTTGTATTTAAATTCTTGTTAGAAGGAATAAATGAAGATGGAAAATATTTTTGCTCAGCAGAAAGCTCTTTTTGAGGAACATGTCTTTTATAGAGAAGCAGTATTTTTGCATAATTCAATTGTCCAAACAAATTTATGTTTATTTGCAACAGCAATTGGATCATTCATTTTTTTTGTACACTTTTTGTTGACTTTTGGAAGCATCATCAAGAGTGTCTCAGTATCTCTAACATTCAAGAAATCTTGAATTACTCTAACTAGAGGCAAGATATAACTTTGGACATTGAGAAATTGCTTGCTTGAGTGTATAAGGATTTGGATACCCCAAACCATGTTTTGATTGCTGATCATACACAGACAATGGCTTTGGTCCAAGCATAAACATTCCTTGTAAGGAATTGACAAGTTTCAAAATTAGATCAACATTCTTTTTCAGTTTGGCCTCAAGATCTAGAACAGTGTCATGATATCTATCCTCATTTTCACTCATTTTCCTTTTTAAAATTGAATGAGTCTTTTGAAGTTCCTCATTTTGCCGTTTGTAATCTTTGACATCTAAATCTAATTTATCTCGTTATTTTTCTAGATCTCGAATGATATCTCGATTATGAATAAATTGAGACTGGGCTTGTTGACTAAAATGTTTTGCTCATTCATCGGCCTCAAGAAATTCGTTGAGATAATTATTATCCTCGTTTATGTTTTCCAAAACCCGAACCCTTTCCTTATACAACTCAAGCTGATTAGTCAAAGTCGTGTTTTGTTTCTGAACATTTTGAGCAAATATTTGTTTTTCAGCTTCCTGATATGCATTTCTAGCTAATTGCTCTAACGCACAAATAATCAGGAACATGTGTATCTTTTTCAATACTGCCACTATTAACATTCCCATTGGGTGAATCAAATATAATATCGCTATTAATTTGATCATCACCAATGGTATTGTTAATATTATTTTAGTTTATGGGGGGGAGGTTTTTTGGATACACTTGTTCATCATTTTCATTGTTGGATGAAGATTGTACCTCACTTATAAATCCAGAATCATAGCTTGGCCCAGCATCAGAAGTATTATCAGCTGGTTGAATTCTGGCCATTAAGCATATGTTTGCACTGAGTTATTCTATTTCTTCCATCCTTGAAGCATCAGCAATGAGAAAATCATTCTGCTCATCGGTAAGAATCACTTCAGCTTTATCCTGTTTTGCCAGCAACATTTGTTCCATGAAGTATTTTGAGTCCCGAACTCTTGGCTTTGGACAATTCCTAGCATAATGTCCTTTTCCACTACAATTGTAGCATTGAACAATTAAAGTGTTTCCTGAAGACGAGGTTCGAAGAGTCCTTTGAACATTTATGGTCTTATTTGGAGCATTTGATCCCTCTACGATTTCCTCCTAAACATAAGCTCGTCTATTATTTCTTCCAGCATTACCAGAGTTCTTGCTTTGAATATTCACCATGTCTCCTTGATTGATTGCTTGGTTTCTGGTATTAGATGAAGTGCGAAGACGATTATTTGTTGGAGTAGAAAAATTTTGAGTAATGGCTCGAGCAAGTAACAACATTGCAGATGCTAGAGGATCTTTAGAATTGGTGTGAACATCATCCTGTTGGTACTCATCTTCATAATCAACCATAGACGTAGGATGTGTCACATAATAAGATGATGTGTTTCTAGAAGATGAACTCGTGTGTGCTACGAGAGCCAAAGGATCATGAGATTTTTCTAACTTCTTTGCTCTTGAGACATTAACCAGTTTCTCAAATTGCTGAAGGTAATAAAAAAGATCATCAAACGTATCCACTGTCAAATGTTTAGCAAGACGAACTTGAGTAACATATTTCAACCATTCCAGTTGCAAGCTATTCAGAAACTTTGTGTTAATTGTAACAATTGGAAAATGCATGTCATTTCTTTCTAAATCGTTCATTAACTGAGCAAAACAATTGTAGACAGAAACAAGTGCTTCTCAGCAACAAACTGATCAAATTCGTTTGTAAAATTGAGTTTCTCTATCAACTTTGTTTTGTATTGTCCCCCTCATAAGACGTTTAACTCTTTTCCACATGTCCTTGGCCAAAGTGCAAGCATCCACAGAATTATAAATGTCATATGGAATAAAAAGAAGAATCAGATTCATGAGCTTCATCTTAGCATCATAGTGCAATAACGCATCTCCTTGTAAATCCTCAGCAGTTTGCAATTTCAGAACTGTCGAATTGTTAGGAATGAACATTTCAAACTGATAAGGACCTTCAACAAGCGCTTTGTTAAGCCACTTTTGGTTTTCCCTCTTTTGATTTATATATCGTCTAAATCTACTTCCCCACGGTATATAACTACCCCTTTCAAGCATGGGAGGCCTAGTCTCAGAACCGGAATCAACAAGGGATTGTTGATATGTTTTGGATGTTGACATTTCGTATGATTCAAAGATTGGATCTTTGTAGACGAAACATGGTGATATTAGTGTGAAGATTTCCAAATCGGTAGCAATTATCAATCCGGACAACACTGTTCTGGGATAATAGGTACTCTAAAAACTCTTGGTACATTCTCGGACAGAACTAAAAACTCGAGACAAAGATTACTGACAAACTCGGTATTATTAAACACGTATTAAAATCGGAAATGCATATGAACAAGAGATCGCTTATTGTGTTTAAGTCAAAGAATCGATTATATCAAACTCGATAGAACCGAGTTTTGAAAAATTCATTGATTAAGAATTATCAATAAACACAAACTCGATAGAACCGAATTCTATGATGACTGAATAATCCAAAACACATATAACGTCAAATTCGATAGAACCGAATTTGAATTCCGAGTTTTAGAAATTGACGAATTTGTTTTCAAAATCCTAATTCACGATAAAACCATGAATTTGTGATGTTTTAACACTTTGTAAGCTTATTTCCGAGAGTAAAACTAGTAAATCCTTATTCACACTTTTCGATAAAACCAAAAATGTGTGAAAACGTATAAAACTCGATATGCAACCGAGTTTTATCAATAAACTCCTAATATACGTTTTTGATAGAACCGAAAATGCGTATATATCTATTACAACACTTTTCAATCGAGAGTAAACTAATAGTAAACCACTACCGAGAATACTAAACCCCTACCGAGAATACTAAACCACTTTCGAGAATGCTGAAACACTTCCGAGAATACGTCACCGAATTCAGTAGAACACTCGATCACGTCCAAATACTCGAAATAACTGCCAAAACACAACTCGAAAGCTCAAAAATCTCAACCGAATTCACCGAATGTCATTTTGAGGTTCTCGGACATGTAAAAAACTCACAAATCGAATCACTCTAATTCTCTAATGGCGTATGATACCACTTGTTAGGTCTTGTTTATCTTGAATCATACATAATCAACCATGAAAGCTTGGAGAGAATAGTAGAGGATGGCAAGTATTCAAATTTCAAATGTTATTAAAATGGAGGGAAAAAGGAAAAGTTTATTACAAGGCATCACCTTCTAATGATGATTAGAAGGGGTATTTATAGGAGAAGGAAGGAGGCTTCCCTTCCTTTATTTTTCTAATGTTTCACTTCTAGTCCCTATTCTTTGGCAATTATGCTATTTCTTACTTTTAGCATAATATACCTTATTACAAACTACTTTATTCTAAACAAAATAAAGACTAATAACTAAATCACATAATCGACACTTTTTATGAACCTAACAAAGGTTCAAAGAATCCATGGTTTGAATCTGTGGTTTTCTAGTTTGATAACCAAGCTTATTGTTTTAGATTTTGATTAAGTGCTTGTAGGTGTTGTTTTCTTGCTTGTTTTAGGCTCAAAATGCAGTAGAATATAGTTGGTATAAGTGTGCAATTGTCTTGTTAGTTTAAGTCAAATTATGTTAGTTTTCAAGTCCATTTTCCAAAGTTTTAAAAGCCACTTTTCAATAGCCATTTTTAGTTAGATTTAGCTTGTCTACTGGTCTAAAATTAATAACATAAGCTCATTAGATATCAAGCTTGATATGTTTTAGTTTTTTGAGTTTTTACATCAGCTTTTACTAGATTAAAAATAGGGGTGCAAAAGCTCATTTGTCTTCCATTGTTCATCAAGAAGACCTTAATCCACAAAGGATAAGTGATGTGCACGTTAGATGGGATAAAATAGAAGAGTCACTTCTCAACATGATGCAATCATTTTATGAAGTGGTAATTCAACAAAAGCAGGCGGCTAGCATCGATCAATCACCTCTTCAAGAAATGAGTATCCAAGATATGGAGGATCTAAAGTAGCATTATTTAGATGGAATGTTAATTTTAAGTAATGACTTACAGATTAAAGATTATCGTAATAAGAAAATTGATATTCGTTTTAGAAGGGAATGTGAAAGTATGATTGACGAGCTTAAAGGTAAATTCAATGGAATGAGTATTGAGATTAATAAAAAGAAACAGCTTCAGCATCTAGAGCAGGCAGCTAAAGTTAGTTCTCAATATTGGAATCCTCCTATTTTCTTTGATGATGATGATGACGATGACGAGGAAAGTTCTATTCCTTTGAGAGATATTATTTCTGAACTTTCTCTGTCAGTTGCAATCACACCCGACTTACCAATTACAGACTCTCTCATAATGGATGATGAGCATCTTGACACTATTCCGGAAACGGAATCGGACAAAGAAAATGAGTCTAGTGTAAGTACCTTAACCTAACCCCAAGTGAGTCTGAGGATTTATCCGATAATAAAAGTGAGTGTGATATGCCTGTTTGTGATGATTCTTCTTCTAAGAATAAGGGTTTAGATGATATCATTTCTATTCCACAGGGAAAAGAAATTGATCACTTAGATACCATACCTGATTCAGTACAATCTTTGCTTAATCATGCTAATTCGATAATTTTTCTTATTCAGGAGTTCACTGGTAAACTCGCTCCTATCGATCCAATTCCACCAGGAATTGTTGAAGCCGATCTGGATGAAGATATTCGTCTAATTGAAAAATTGTTTAATGATGAATCATCTCCTCACTCTCCGGAAGAACTTAATTCTGAGATTCCTGATGCTATTATCGAATCTTACTCCCCATCTCCTATCCTCGTCGAGGATAGTGACTATCTTATGAAGGAGATCGATATATTTCTTGCTCCGGATGACTCGATACCACCGGGTATTGAGAATGACGACTATGACTCAGAGGGGGGTGTTCTTTTTCTTGAAGAATTACTTAACGACGATTCTCATTCCCTTCCTGAGTATGAATCATTTCATGTTGATTTTTATAATGTTCCATCATCTCCTCGTCCTTCTAAAATACCTCTAGATGATGATGTTTACTTTGAGATTGAGCCCAATACGAGAGTTTTGACTACAAAAGTGGTGGATGATATTTCTAATAATTTGACAAGAGAATTTATGTTTATGTGCCTAATGTTTTACCCACCCTTCCTAACCTTTATCCAGTATTTGACACTTTGCTTCCATTTTATCCGAAAATGAGGACAAAGTTTTCAATCCTAGAATTCTCATTTCAAAAGAGGATAAATCTCCTCATCTTCTATCTCATTGGGGCTTTAAAGTTTTTAGCCTATTAAAAGATTTGAAAGCCCGATGATGATTTATGGAGGGGACATTCCTATCTTGGATGTTCCTTATCTCCATTTCTATCCTCCTTGACCAAATCAAGTATGGGGATCGAGTCAGGCTCAAGACTCGGTTACAAACATAAGCACTTAGCGGGTGGCACCCCTGCTTTTAGTAGTATATTAGTATAATAATTATGAATAAGTGTGATGTGAGGAGGCTCGCCTCTTCCTTTCTTGTGTTTCGTGTTTTGCGTTTTATGTCCAAGATTGCCCGGATTATGAAGACTCTCATGCTCGTGGTTTTGTCCATTGTTCACTTGTTTTTCAATCCTTCACATGCTTTTATATGATAATTCGATATCCTAGATCTTATTGATTAACATTTATCTATTCGATTAATTAATAAACGGCTTTAGATTTGCGTAGAGACCCCTTAATATTTGGATTATGCCTTGGAATTAGTATGGGGGTGATAGTCTCACATTGAGGACAATGTGTAGTTATAGTATGGGGGATCTTTCTATTTGACCTTACTTGCATTTGCCTTGTCTTCACGCAACCCCGTTATTCTGTTAAAAATACCAAAAATATGTGATTTTAGGCCAAATTTCAAAAATATAATAAGTTTTTTAACACGTATTGTTGTATTTTTGAGTATAAATTTTGACTTGATTGAGCGTGTTGCGCTCTAGCTTGCCCCTTAACTTACATAAATTTAAGCTTTTGCTATCCTTTTATACAAGAAGCTTTAAAACACGAATTCTAGCTTGAAAAAGCCAAGATTTTGCAAGTTTCCATGATAGACTTTAAATATGCAAAGCTTGTTTTTATTAGACTAAGCATTCGCGGATCTTTTTAGTAAAGATTTTAAATTTGCGAAGAACGAGAAATGATAGAGTTAAATATAAGTTAGATGCTAAACATAGAGTAGTTGGATCTCTTTAGAGCTCATAGAGGTTAATTGTGGCTTTTTGCTCCCACCAGCTTAATAAACTTTATATAATTGTTGAATAAATAAAGTTGCTTCGGTTTTTGCGATTCTTAGTTTAAATCACTTCGTAGAGATTCCTTCTGGTGAAAGTAAGGTACACATCGAGGTTTTGTCAGTGTTGTGGGGAAATAGGCTACCGATTCCTGACGGCTCGCTACCGTTGTTTAGGTAGTTAAAAGACCACAGGACTTGAAATTTGGCTATAATAATAATAGTTATGTAATAAACCAAAGCCTAAATAAGACCACTACCTCTTTCTCATTCACAACCGATGTGGTAATCGTTTAAAGGGTGGAGGTAATAATAATAATAATAAAAACTGTGGGCTGATAAAAGTATACTGCCTCTTGCCGGCTCACAACCGATGTGGCAGTCTTCAAAAGAAGGCTCATAGTAAGAATAAAAATCCGAGACAGAAAAAAGTTTGCTGCATCTTGCGACTTACAACGATGTTGCAGCCTTCAAAAGGATCGGGAGCACAAGGTCATAAATAAGATCCTGGGTCCATGGTCGGCTCGCATACCGATGTGGCAGTTGTTTAAAGGACCGAGGTTTAATAATGTTGCAATAATAATAAGAATAAAGCCAAATTTCGACTGTGGGTTATCTAAATAAAGCCTCCATCTCTGGACTCGTAGTTGAGTTGTTTCGGATGAAATAAAAGGAAAACCTAAATCGTGCGAATTTGACCTTAATGTAGACCTTATTCTCACCATATCGCCTCTTTAGGAAAGGATTTCAAACTAATTATGGTCTAAACCGGGTTTACTTTATATGAATAAGAATTTAATTTATTTATCACCAATAATAATAATAAAATCTTTAGAGGATTTAGGAATAAGGGAGCGAAAAGTAGCTATGCATTCACAATTAGCATTTATGAGTAGTGTTAGCATCTTAACTTGTATTTAACAATGATTTTGTTTTTAAGCTTGGTTTGGGGCGGGTGAAAAATCAAGGACGATGAATTTATCCTTTTAGTGTTTATTGTTCCGTGATCCTTAAAGTTATGATATGTATGAATAATAATAATAAATGCATAAAAATGGTAAAACAAGGGACTTTTTAAAACTAGTGATTTCTTAATCCCCTTAGATGAGCATTTAGCTACTTTTCAAGGTGATTGGTTTAGGGGGATTGGAATTTTTGGTTTTAAGCGAGTTTTTATTGTGTGAGGATACGGCAATAGCTTAGTATGGGGGATTTTGGTATGTGCTTAAATAGGCATACCTTTTACCTAATAAAATGAGCTAAAAAGACAAATAATGACGAAAAATACATAAAAAATGTATTGTATATGTGTATTTCGTTAATTGTGTCTTGCAGGTACGTATATCCAATAAAAAGGACAAAAACAAAGCCAAAACAAACAAAACCGAGCACGAGTATAGAAAGAGCGCAAAAAACCAAAGCAGAAAAGGTATATTCAAATTTAATGGGCCAACCCGTACCCATTTTATTGGGTCGGGTCAACCCATTAATAACTAAAGTATTCTTAAACTAAGCCATATTTAAACCAAGCCCAAATTCAATATCAAAAATGTAAATGATCCAAGATAATTAGTCAAAGCCCAACACCCTTTATCCAGTCAAAAATAATAAACCTGCCAAATACACTATTCACCGTCCCCTACCTTTTACCCTGCAACGGGTGAAATCCAATTCACCCTCCACACCCACACGCTCGTTTGCTTCTAGAAGACTTATCTGACATGCCTGACAATCATTTAGCCACGCTGGAAATCCCTTGCACTCTTATTGGCTATGAAACGTAGCACGTGATCTAAGGGCTACAATTGATGGATTAAGAGGCGGTTAACAATCAAGGGCTAGGATTTGAGGCTTCAAGGACGTTCCTCCTTCTGGATCCTTTTGCTTAGCACTATAAATAGAGGAGGTCTCACACAAAGAAGATATATCTAGCTTTTAGTAATTTTTAGTAGCTTATTTAGAGTCACTTTAGCTTATTGTTTTTATTATTCTTGTAACTTCATTTTAAAAGCATTGTAACTCTTTTGATTATCAATAAAATTTCTGTATTTCTTTATATTGTGTTTGTTTGAACTCAGTTTTTACTATTAAGCAAAATTTAGCTTAAAATATGTTTAGAAATAACCTAATAAGCTTAATAAGCTCTTTGTTACTTCATAAGCTAGCTCTTATTCAGTTAAGCCTTTTAAAGCTTAACTGAATTAGTATTTCACTTAAATCACACTCAAAATTAACTCAGCTTAACCTTTGGTTGATAAGCCAAACATGGATGGGCTTATGGACAATACCAACTTATTTTTAACAAGCTAGAGCTTGTAGATAAGCTCCTTTAAGCATATTTTGATCCTTGTTTGAGCTACGATCAAGGTACTTCTTCTTTTACTCTTTTTAAGCTTAAATTTCTGTCTAGCTTATAAATATGCTTATTGTTGAAAAGGAAAGGAAGGCAAGAACCATCTTACTCTTGGCTATTCCCAAGGAACATCTGAGAAGATTTCATGGAATGGATGATGCAAAAGAAATTTGGGAAGCCATAAGGACTAGGTTTGGTGGTAATGCAAAATCAAAGAAGATGCAGAAAGCTGTTTTAAAACAACAGTTTAAAAGAAACTTTTTTTATCAAGATCAAGGAGCTGGAAAGAAAGAGCAAAAACAGAACTGTTTGTTGAGAATGGGTGATGGTGTTGTTAATTGGGGAGAACATACAGTAGAGGAAAAAGAGTTAAATCATGCACTCATGGCAATCAACTCAAGTAATGAGGTATCATTATGTTCCAAAACTTGCATTGATTCATATAATAAGCTTAAAACACTGTGTGATGAACAAATGAATCAGTTAGGTGATCAAGAAGCACAAATACTTGCCTATAGTCAAGCTGTTAAGAAACTAGAAGCTCAACTTGTTACTTTTCAAAAACAGCAACTTTCTCTAAATGAAAAGCTTAAATTTCAAGAAAATGAAATATATGAAAAAGATGAAAAGCTTAAAAAATATAGGAGAATTGGAATGAAAGCTATAAAAGAAAAGGAACAATTGCAGAAAACATTAGATTCATGGAAAGATTCTTCCAAGAATCTGTGGAGATTAATTAATTCTGGCATGAGTTCAAGTAGTAAACTTGGCTTAGGGTATGAAATAAAATCAAATAATGAGGTTCTAAGTTATGAGGAAAAAATGAATTTTTCTTTTTTTAATTGTTCAAAAGAGGATTCAGTTGGAAAACCTTTGTACAATAGATTTATAAAAACTAATGATTTTAAAGGTGTTCCACATCCCTTAAGTGGAGATTATACTCCTTGATCCGTCCGAATCAATACGTATAAAATATATAATATATAAATACGTAATAATAAGGATAGAAACAATTTTAGTATAGTAAGTATTTTCCGTCGGGTTCTAGAAAATCGCTTTTAACCAAAGCAATTATCAAAAACCTCCCGGGTCGTTTCCTCGGCGAGAAGTGAATGGAAAT
>BQNB010091884.1:1465-26758 GCA_026074375.1 Tanacetum coccineum | reverse complement strand
CTGAGTTCTGGAAACAAAAGGCGAGCAAATTATATGTTGTTTGAGAGCTACGCCATCTTTCAGAAACATGCCGAGAGTAGCTGTGACAAAGTTGTTTGAACAATTTAATTATGTTTTCTCATGTATCATTAACTTTGTTACCCATTTAGTGATAATATCGTAAGAAAATCACTAAATGGGTAACAAAGTTTTTAAGCAAACAAATACAATAGAGCATAAAAAGGGTATATGAAAACATCTTACATGATATTGATGATGACAAACACATGAACACAAAACTCTTTATCTGGTAAGAATCATTGTGTTATGTACAAATGAATATTGATGTTGTGAATGAGTTGTACCTGAAAAATCAAAAGAAAAACTATCATTTTGAAATCCAGCAATCATATTCGTAATAAAAAATAATAATATACCATGAATTAGGGAAACAAATGATACTAACCAAAAAAAGATGATGATTGTTGAATTAAAAGATGGATTTGATTTAATTGAGACTAAAACTTACCGTGAATTGGAAAAGCCTATCCAAAGCTTCCTGCAAAATGAAATGATATAATTAACCCAAATTAAAAATTGTTATAACATTCAATATAATTGGTTAATCTTAGAGAGATGAACCTGTGGAGACTTACCGTGAATTTACGGTTTCTCCCAATAGAATCCGGAAGAATCGTTGATGAAGGTGTTGCGTTTTTCTGACGATGATTATGAGTTGTGGTTCGTGAATGATGTAGGCTCCAACCTCCAAGGGTGGGTTCCAAAATCATGAGAAATAGTAGATGGGTTCGAAAATCATGAGGCTTCCCCCGAAAGTTATGCTTATTTAAGTTATTCTTTTATTTAGCGTTTAGTTCAAATTAATTAAGTGAAATGACTAATGTAGACATCTTAGAATTTCAGTATTTCTTTTTGAGAAGGGCATTGAAGGTCTTTTTCAAGTGCTGTATATTGGAATATATGAGCAAATGTTTGACTTGGGCTCCCACTTTGGGCCGGCCCAAGTAGTTTTTTTTAAAGTTTAGTCCAACATCTAGCCCAACTGCACTATGGAGCAGAGCAAATGTTTGACCGCAAGTTTGACTTGGGCTCCCACTTTGGGCCGGCCCAAGTAGTTTTTTTTTTAAGTTTAGTCCAACATCTAGCCCAGCTGCACTATGGAGCAGAGCAAATGTTTGACCGCAAGTTTGACTTGGGCTCCCACTTTGGGCCGACCCAAGTAGTTTTTTTTAAGTTTAGTCCAACATCTAGCCCAACTGCACTATGGAGCAAATGTTTGACCGCAAATGTTTGACCGCAAATGTTTGACCGCAAGTTTGACTTGGGCTCCCACTTTGGGCCAGCCCAAGTAGTTTTTTTTTAAGTTTAGTCCAATATCTAGCCCAACTGCTACAGTGCTACAATGCCAAAAGTAAAAAAAATTACAAAACGGACCCTCAATTTTTAACTATTTATGATTTTCCCATTCATATAAAAAAAATACCGGTAGAAATATTTTCGAATTGCGATTAAAACGAGGCCAATATTGCAACGCTTCTAAAATACGCACGATTTTCTAAAAAAAAATTCATTTAATATAAATAAGAAAGAAAAAAAAAGGAACCAATATTGCAATGCTTCTTAAATACGCACGATTTTATAAAAAATGTCAAAAAAATATTTGGATCCTTAACCGGACTACTTTTAGCCCATATTATTATCAAAGCTAAATATCTTTCGACATTTGCTTAGCCCCCGCCGCAACGCGCGGGTCATTTTATAACTCGTAAAAACCACATTTAAACGATATATGCACTTAAAATACATGATTTTGTTTTTTATTTAGCCATAATTATTAGGATTTTGATATTAAAAAGATGAATAATTTAACGGCTATCACAACATTACTTTGCATTGACTTGCATACATAACATTGTTTAGCTTCAGTGTCATGAGTTCAGCGCAATCGTAATTACTTTTTGTGATATTGTATGTGTTACAATAGTTATACACTTGAAATCTTGTGGTCCACCTTTACTACTTACTTAAACCTATGAACTCACCAACTTTATGTTGACATTTTTAAGCATGTATTTCTCAGGTGCTTAACTCGTAATGACGTTATTGAAGTGCAATGAAGTCATCATACATCAAGACTATTTTTCATGGACTTTCCCTTGCACTAAATCATTTTCGTTGTATTAAAACTATGATTTTTCTTGTGATGCAAACTATGGGACCACTTGTTTTAAATGTATTTATTTTAATGTGACAAGGAGAGTATCTTTTAAACGACGGTCGTTCCCTATTATGTTGTGCTTATGTATTATGAAGTAACGCCCCCGGTTACCATTCTGCTGCCATATTTTGGGAGTGTTACACCGATTATGTAAATATCTATTATACTATAAGATCTAGTTTTTTCCTTAAATGTGCAGGTGTATTGATGTGTTGAATTGATGAAGGAAGACTTTTAAGTTACCAAAAGGGTGAAAGGCTTCCTGCGAATTGATTAGCTGTATTTATGAGGCATTTTTGGTTTACAGTAAACGAACCAAGAGGTTGTAAACACACCAAGAGGTTTATCAGTTACAAACACACCAAGAGGTTTATCAGTTACAACACCAAGAGGTTTATCAGTTATTGATGGAGTCACGACCGTTGGCCATCGAAAGAGTTCCAAACAAACCAAGATCCAAGTTTGCGTTTAGGCTTAGTGTTTTGATTAAAGTTTATTGCTTTTGTTGGTTTCATTGTTATAACAGAATTTAGCTTTAATTTCCGCTGTTACCACCGCAACGGAGCCGGGACCAAAGCTTTTAAGGATCAGTTGAGGTGAGTTTCAACTTAAATCACCAAGTTTTTAGGCCTTTTCTTTGATTGGTTTTTTTAATTGTTGTCGGGGTTTTGATAAATTGTTAAAAAGATGAGATTCTGAAGATTATGATTATCGGGTTTGTTGTTTTAATGTTTTTGGTAAAGATAATGAATTCATAGCGACCCTAATATGCGTGAATTATTGAGGGGCTGAGAACCCTTGAAAAAAGCTCAGGAATTTTGAGATGGAAGTTTGAGATTTTATCAAGTTCTTCGAAGAATACATCAGCAAAGTTAGTTTATATATGACAGTGTAACCACGTTGGAGTAAGAATTTGATGAGCCATGAAGGTATGTATCTTGATCCACCTGTTTTAGAGACCTGCTGAAGGGGCTGTTGAAATAACTTAAGAAGCTTCCAAATGATATTGGAGTATATAAAAGCGTTGTCGGTGAGCATGATCATTTTTGGTTGATAATTTCACAACATAACCTTTATTATAAATTTCTGAAACAATTCTAGACTTATAGACAAATGGTATGAAGTTGGTACCTTTGGCATGAAAACAACACTTAAAACCTACTTTTAGTGTCTCAATAGCAAACTGTTTTGCAGGCCGGACACAAAATAGACTCTTTCTTAGTCTCATGTACAGGTTATGTCCTTAATTTGGTTTGTGGATCAAAAATATTTTTCACAGACATGTCGGGGATTAGTACTATAGTTATTGTAATAGGTTGTGTTGTATGCTTATGGCCAATCAAAGCTTGCTCCTACATTGTACACCGATACGCTAACAAAACGGTTACATGTAATCTTAATGAAATATCTAACATGGTTCTTGATACATAATAAAGACTTTTGGCCTTTTTGTTTAACTTTTATTTTCCACCTGTTTTGCATTAGTGGATCAACTTGGTGCTATATTTGGTGAGCCGGGTTTACCGATCATTCTGTGTTGCAGCACATTCAAACCAGGTTCAGGACTTCATTTAGTTTCTTATTTAAACTGCGCTTTAAAAATACATATTAAGAGCATAGATTAACCCCTTGCGCCATAATATGCCTTAGGAAAAACAACCAAGGTGTAGACCATTTTGAAATTTCACTCTTACAGAAGGTTTCAAATTGACAGCTTGCAAAATTAGCAAAAAGGTCATGCAAATTTTTTTCTTCTTTCGACCCACACCATTCGAAAGTGGTTAAAATGGCCTTATGCCAAACAATACTTAATATTTACATATATCATGAGCTCTAGACTACACCTTGAAAGAATTTGAGAAAACACTTTTCAGATATCTGTTTTTTTAAAGAAAAATACTAATCATAATGAGCACACCCTTTATAGTTGAAAAAGAATTCAAGAATTTTTTGTTACGTATTCACGTCACATTTGCTTTTTAGAAGCAATGCCAAAGAAATAAAATAAACGCAACCTCATCAAACTCAAATGATTGACTTAGGTTCATACTTTCTTACGTTTTGGCCTATACCATTTTTTAAATTTTCAAACATTTTGCGTTATTATTAAAGAATTAGACGCTAACACATGAATAATGTATTTTTCTCATATTCGTCCTCATATTGACCTTTAATTTGTAACAAAGATCTTCTTAGGTTAGTCTTTATCAGTTGGTCATCCGTTTGAATCAATGTAATCAGAAAAAAAAGTAATATCAATTAAAAATACAAAGACGGGAGTGTTTAGGAGCGCTGCAATTTCAGGCCTGACCTTTATGCACCTCTGCATAAAAGTCGCTTTTTGAAAGTTTGTATGTTTAATTGCAGGCTGTGTCTATGTGGTTGTGATAATCGAAAGAGGTATCTAATGTTTGGTTCTGTTATAAAGTCAGCTGGCAGTGCAATTAAAGCTCAGGTGTTTATCACCGGAAGCTGATTGCCAGGCTCTGGTAAGTGTCAATTACTTTTTACTTTTCATGTCATATGAGCGCTCCTTAAATGATCAAAATTGTGGTGCTGAGTGTGTGGAAAGCATAGGGATACATTATTATTAGACACTCAGATATTCGAGGACTAACTTCTTGGAAAACGAAGGTAAAAGTAAATTTGAAAAATTAGTAGTCTGGATTTTGTGAGGACAGAAGGCTCGAGCAATCCCTATAATTAGTCTAAGAGTAGCTTATGCAAAACCAATTATTTGATAATCTCATATTCCGGAAACTAATGGATGAATTGGGCATTTCTCTTCTACAATTCGATATAGCTGAATATGGAGAAAATGATATGAATCCTAAACGGTCAGTAAATACAGAAGCACCTATTATTGAAGAACTCGCAACCCAGTTTCAGCTTCACTTTAAATTCTATCCGACATGGAGTTTCAGCTTATACCTTTACACAATTCCTGAGATAACATGAGGTTGTCTTGGATGATTCTTCCAGGTATAAATGCACTTTGATTAGGATTAACATTTTTGTCCAAAGAGCTTTTAATTCTTATGGTCAAAATCTTGCTGATGCACTTGTATAGAACATTACAGCATGCTATGGGTCTGAAATCAGAAGCCTTGTTTGGTTGTTGAGTTTTTGGGATTAGAGATATAACAGTAGCATTAACTTCACCCAATTTACCATTCTTGAAAAAATCTTGAATTGCCAGGCATATATCTTTCCCAATTACATTCCAATAATGTTTAAAGAAAGTTGAAGTGAACCCATCAGGACCTGGAGCTTTATTCTCTCATATATCAAACATTGCTTCCTTAATTTCATCCTCAGTAACCTCTTTGATCATGTTCTTAGCATCATCCTTACTGATTTTCTAATGAAACAACTCTGAATCATCCAAATCTTCACAGTCCTTATCAGCTCCAAGAAACTTTTTAAAGTGGTTAACAAACTTCTCAGCCACCTCATTCCCTTCAAAATTTTCACATTTCTCATTACATACACTTGTAATTTTGTTCAAGTTTTCTCTACTCTTTATGATCTTATGAAAAAACTTAGTGTTCCTGTCCCCTTTACTTATCCAATCCAACTTTGCCTCCTGCAACATAAAACTTTCCTCATCTTCAACATCTTCTAAATAAAGGGATAAACACTCAGCTTCCTCTTTCTTCAATTGATCATCCAAAGGTGTACGCTCCATAAGAATTTGAGCATTTCTCAGGTTATCTCTGTATTTCTCAACTCTATCATGCAGATTGCCATTTTTCCAAGCCAAACTTCTTAAGTGAACCTTAAGCATTTTCAATTTCTTGACCACTTTGAACATATTATGACCTTCAATTTCCTTTTCCCAACCTTCTTTCACAATAGGAATAAATTTACCTTTTTCCACAATGAAATTAGGGAATCTAAAACTCTTCTTTTTCTTTCTTAAGCATCTTGCAATACTCAAGGCAGTAGGTCAATGATTAGAAGTCATAAATGGTCTAAAATGACCCATTACATTGCCAAACTTAGTCATAAAGCTTTGATTCACCATAATTCTGTCAAGTTTCTTAATAATACTAGAATCTGGCCTACTAGGAGATTTAATCCAAGTATAGAACATACCTGAACTATGAATATCTTCTACCTCCACTTCATTTAAACAATCAATAAACTCCTGCATGTCTTCATTAATAGTAGATCCTCCACTTGAGTGTTCCTCAGCTTTTATTGTAACATTAAAATTCCCAAGCAAACACCATGGATTCTTATCAACTATTATTTTTGCAGCATTTATTTCATCCCACAAAACCCTCCTCTCATTCCCATTATTTGAAGCATATACAAAACTGCAAAAACACCTTTCCTTAGTCTCCACAATCTCCAATAGACAGAACAAACTTTGCTTAGTCATATTCAGCACCATTAAATTTACCTTGTCCTTGTCCCATCCCATAATAATTCTACAACTGTTCATACTATATACAGAATTAGATACCTAATTCCAATTTCCAAAACATTTTTTGCTAACCACTTTTATTATGTCAGGCTTAAGATGTGTCTTAATTACTGCACAGACACTCAAACATTCTTCCTTTATTAATTTCACCACTTCATTTTGCTTTTTCAACTTGTTCATACTTATGATATTCAACATGCTATTTTGTAATCCATTACTAAGATGATAGATATGCAAACATCTGTCAATTCAGAATAGATGTTTCCTCCCCATTCACATCATTAGCAGAACATCTCTGAGCTGCTATATTTTCACCAATTAACACATCCTCATTCTTCTCATTATTCTCCTCTGCCTCTTTCAATCTATTTTCATCCCATTTCTGTTTAAAATAGCTTATCATGTCTTTAGACCAATTAGTAGTTTCAGCACATGTAGGTTGTAATTTCTTATTAAGATATTGGTCCACAATCATCCTATCCTTAAGTACATTCAGCTCATGTTTTTCACTCATATCATCAAGGGGAGCAAACATATTTTGTGATACTCTTGCAGTATTATCAGCTTTATTTTGTTTAGTAGTAGAACCCTTTTTCCCCTGTATTTGATTATCACCAATTGAACCCACTGCCTTATCTTTCTTTTTATAGACTCCATTATTATTCCATACATTCCTTTTACTTCCACCATACTGGTTCATACCAATCCTGTCATTTCTTTTGGCCTCAAAATTCTTCCTATATCTAACTTGAGTGAATCCACTAACCTCATCCACATCAATTGACTCTTTATTCTTCATTTTATCCTACTCGTTCCTTTCACTCATTCTCTTAAATTTATTGCATATTTCATCCCTATGCCTAAACACCTTACACAGAGAACAAATATGAGGCTTCCATACATATTCAACCTTAACTTTCTTTGTGCCTCTAATCACATTATCTTTACTCCTATACTGAATACATATCTCTTCTTTGAAACCTTTATCCACATCAAATTCCACCAAAACTCTAGCATATTCTGCCCTGCCTTTCCCATCCTTACAGTTCTGAGCTGTGATGTTATCCATTCTTATTGGTTTACCCAGACTACTGGCCAGAGCACTGATGCCTTCTTTAGTCCATGCTTCCAAAGGTACATCTCTTATTTTAGCCCACACGGGAATCTTAGTAACATCCACTCTTTCCATACCAATAATTGGATCCCATTTCTGAACAGACATATGTTTATTACTTACTATCCATGGGCCTTTTGCTAGAATTTCCTCCATTCCTTCCTTATTTTTGAATTTGAAGTAACAAATGCCATGTTTGTCCATTTGAGCATCAATTAGTCCATACATACTCTACATTCTTCTGATATTATACCTCAATTCATTCTCAGACATTCCACAACCCACAAAATGTCCACATATTGTAAGATTCCACTTTTCACTGCCTTTAGCCACTATATCATCATCAAAAATAACAAATTCTATTCCCTCCTCATTGATTACTGTTGGTGTAAAATCCAGGCTAGTGTCCAATTGAATCTCATTACTTTGCATAATATTAGCATATGACTTAGTGTTTTGAATAGGTTCTTAATTGATTACAGGGTTAGTCTCATTCATGGGACAAAATTAATCATTACTCACTTGACTATTATCATCAGCATTGTTAATCTCATCATCCAAACAAGGCTTAGAAGGACTTACATTGCGTACATTGTCATCAATAATGTTCTCCCCCACATTTTCCATCCCCTCATTTCCAGCATTGCAATTCTCATCACTATCATCTTCACATTCCTCCTTGTCCTCATGACTGTTACCCTTGTAAACCCTAATTTCATCAACATTTCGAAATTGCTCCATAACAGCCTTCTTATGACTCTGATTCCCCATAATGTGGTCATGAAATTTCTTCGGAATTCTAGGTTTCCTCTTAGATGTTCTTATTCGACATAATATCCAAAACAGAGCAAAACAGAGAAAAACGTAAAATTTGAAGTTTGGCGTCAAAATTCAAAAAGGGGGTTTTGAAATAAGCACATAAATCCGTTAAACTTTACCTCAAACTATGCGGAATGAAAAGTTGATTCCAAATCTATGATTAGATTTGAAATTGAAGAAGAAAATGTAGAGAAAATGAAGGTTTTTAAGCTATTTTCATGGTGGATTAATGGCGGGAAATTCTATTGGAGGAGAGAAAGGAGAGAAAAAAATTTGAAAGAAGTAATTGAGGAGGTTTACTTTCTTTGAAAACACTTCATAATTCATATGACTTTTAACTTGTTTAATCATGTTCGACCTATTTCCTTTTCAGTTAAACTCTTTGGCTTAACCCATTAGTCCAACTTATATATAACCCAAATCGACCCAATTAATAGTAAACGGGTGTTTGTTTTAACTCATTCGATTGACTTTTCAAATTTTCAATAAGCTAAGCTGTCAAATAAGCTAAAAACAAACGCCCCCTATATGGGTCAAGGTTGCCACCTCTAGCTTAAATACCTTCTATTGTAATAACTGCTGAGAAACATCGTCTCAATATTCTAGGCGAAGATGGGTATGACTGATGATTTTGAATCGTCTTTACAAGTTCTTTGGGGCCTTGAATCTAATATTACCATTAAAGTTAATGAAATCAAGGTAAATCTTCCTCAAATACGCCATTGATGGTGAAACATTTTCTGAACTACTGTTATCTTTTGATTTCTGATCTTTTAATGAGTGCCAAAACTTTGAATCTTTAGAGGTCTGTAGCATCGGGAAATAGAAGAACTGCAATTCATTTTTCTGACCTTAAACACAGAAAATATTGGTTCTCTTTGATGGTATGTAGCTTTATGATTTTTTTTTTGTAATTGTCTTCTCGTACTAATCAAAATGATCTCTTTGAAACTTTAATTTTTTGTAGATAGGAATTGAATTAGTTGTCCTCCAACAGCTAAGTGGTATCAATGGTGTCCTCTTCTATGCCGGTAACATCTTTTGAAGTGCAAGTCAGTATTAGTTAGGTCATTATATATGTCAAATGCAAAATTCATTTATTTCACATTTGCTAAGTGGGACTTTGGATATACATTTCGATAGATTATTTGATTTTGATTATTCAGAATCAGTTGTAAGAAAACGAACTATATGGTATAGTGTTTGAATTTAGTCTGGTCACTCGCCTCGTCATCCTTGTTCCGTGCATTAATAATATTAACGTATACAATAGGTAAAAACTGGATTACATTGGGTTATAGATTGTACGATTATGATGTATGTAACCACAATGTAAAAACCACGCTGGAAAACACATCCAAACACCGCTATAAGACTAATCAATTAAGCTCATATTCGAGAAATACTTGGAATATGTTCATTCCATTTAGATTTATCTCATATCTACCCATTTGACCCGTTAGAAACAATGTATAATGGAAATAGACCTGATCTTCCTCTTTATTTCTCATAAGGATGGACACGAAATCGTTCACGCAAACCTGCTCTCTCCAAGCAACATCATTAGCTCGCCTAGTGTGTAAATGCATAATTATACGCACGCAACAACTTTGGAAAGTATTTATGCACAATATTCTGTACTGAGAACACATATAGTGCGTAAAAATTCTACCAACGCAAAAAAAATGAAGTCATGTTGGTAAGAAGCTTATTTTGGTTTTTTATGTTTTCTATATCTTTCTCAAGCATCAGGCAACCAAAAACTACCTGAGAAACTCATAATCCAGATTCTCAGTGTTGGTAACAACAAAGGAGCTCAATAAAGGTTCTAAAAACCACATTTTTAAAAGGTAAATACACAGTTGACTATGCACATAACTCGTACAAATGTTTTAATGTTACAGACCTGTCCCAAAGCCCATTTTGCAACAACTAACTGAAAAGTAGGACCCATTTGCGTCAAAATACAGAGAAGCATACCATAATCCAAACCCAAGTCTTCTGGCCCAATGGTTAGTAGGATGGGAGTATAGGAAATGCCGCACATACTGTCATATATAAAGATATTTGTCAAAATACATAAACATGAGAATACTGCTAAGAGATTATTCATTCATGCAATAACTTATTTTGCATTTAGATAATGAAGTTCCTATAGCAATATGTTGTTAAACATCAGCAATTACTCGTTAAATTGAGTTTTACAATATGATCAGGTCGCGTTTATGTGCAACAGGCCCCTAATGCCACCAAGCCAGCTATTTGAATTCACTTCTTCATCCATTAATTATCCACCAAAACTAGAGGTGGCAAATCTTGCCCATTTGATAATTCATGGGCTCTTTTTGACACCTTTTTAAAAGTTATGGGGCACTTTTTGCCCATCAAATTATTATTGATGGACGCTTATGGGCACATGTAAAACACAAAATGGGCGCTTATGGGCACATTTAAAACACTAAATGGGCTACCCGGCGGGCCTTCTTTATTTAATAGTTGTTTTTGCCCGTCACTTTTCAGCTTTCAAACACGTATTATTATCTTTGATTTATATGCTTTTGTATGTTTTCGTCAGGTTTTTTAAGTTTTCGTCCGTTTTTTACGATTTAGCTCGTTTTTTTACGATTTCGCCCTTTTTTTATGATTTCGTCCGTTTTTTACGATTTCGTCAGTTTTTTTACGATTTCGTCAGTTTTTTTACGTTTTCGTCAGTTTTTTTACGTTTTCGTCAGCTTTTTTACGATTTCGTCCGTTTTTTTACGATTTCGTCAGTTTTTTTACGATTTCGTCAGTTTTTTTACAATTTCGTCAGTTTTTTTCCGTTTTCGTCCGTTTTTTTACGATTACGCTCGTTTTTATACAATTTCGTCAGTTTTTTTAAGTTTTCGTCAGTTTTTTTACGTTTTCGTCCGTTTTTTTACGATTTCGCTCGTTTTTTACGATTTCGTTAGTTTTTTACGATTTCGTCAGTTTTTTTACGATTTCGTCAGTTTTTTTACGTTTTCGTCAGTTTTTTTACGTTTTCGTCAGCTTTTTTACGATTTCGTCCGTTTTTTTACGATTTCGTCTTTTTTTTACGATTTCGTCAGTTTTTTTACGTTTCCGGCAGTTTTTTTACCTTTTCGTCCGTTTTTTACGATTCCGCCCGTTTTTTTTACGATTTCGTCAGTTTTTTTAAGTTTTTATCCGTTTTTTTACAATTTCGCTAGTTTTTTTACGATTTCGTCAGTTTTTTTACGATTTCGTCAGTTTTTTTAAGTTTTCGTCAGTTTTTTTACGTTTTCGTCAGCTTTTTTACGATTTCGTAAGTTTTTTACGATTTCGTATTTTTTTTACCATTTCGTCAGTTTTTTTACGTTTCCGGCAGTTTTTTTAAGTTTTCGTCTGTTTTTTACGATTCCGTCCGTTTTTTTTACGATTTCGTCAGTTTTTTTACGTTTTCGTCAGTTTTTTTACGTTTTCATCCGTTTTTTTACAATTTCGCTCGTTTTTTTACGATTTCGTCAGTTTTTTACGATTTCGTCAGTTTTTTTACGATTTCGTCAGTTTTTTTAAGTTTTCGTCAGTTTTTTTACGTTTTCGTCAGCTTTTTTACGATTTCGTCCGTTTTTTAAAGATTTCGTCAATTTTTTTGCGATTTCGTCAATTTTTTTACTTTTTCGTTAGTTTTTTTACGTTTTCGTCCGTTTTTTACGATTCCGCCTTTTTTTTACGATTTCGTCAGTTTTTTTACGATTTCGTTAGTATTTTTTACGTTTTTGCTCGTTTTTTACGTTTTCATCCGTTTTTACGTTTTTGTCGTTTTTTACGATTTCGTATGGTTTTAACGATTTCGTATGGTTTTAATGATTTCGTCTAGTTTTAACGATTTCATCTAGTTTTCTTAACGTAAAAAAATGACGAAATCGTAAAAAAAAGGGCGAAATTGTAAAACAAGGCGAAATATAAAAAAAAAGAAATAATGAAAAACGGACGAACACGTAAAAAAACAGACAAAAACATAAAAAAACAAACGAAAACGTAAAAAAGCAGACGTAAACGTAAAAAAACAGACGAAAACGTAACAAAACTGACAAAATCGTAAAAAAACTAGTGAAATCGTAAAAAAACAGATGAAAATGTAAAAAAACTGACGAAAACGTAAAAGAACTGAAGAAATCGTAAAAAAACTGACGAAATCGTAAAAAACGAGCGAAATCGAAAAAAAACGAGCGAAATCGTAAAAAAACAGGCGAAATCGTAAAAAAACGGACGAAAACGTAACAAAACTGACGAAATCGTAAAAAACGTACGAAATCGTAAAAAAACGGACGAAATCGAAAAAAACCGGACGAAATCGTAACAAAACTGACGAAATCGTAACAAAACGGACGAAATCGTAACAAAACTGACGAAATCGTAAAAAAAACGGACGAAATCGTAAAAAAACGGACGAAATCGTATGAAAACGGACGAAATCGTAAAAAAACGGGCGAAATCGTAAAAAAACAGGCGAAATCGTAAAAAAACGGACGAAAACGTAACAAAACTGACGAAATCGTAAAAAACGTACGAAATCGTAAAAAACGGACGAAATCGAAAAAACCGGACGAAATCGTAACAAAACTGACGAAATCGTAACAAAACGGACGAAATCGTAACAAAACTGACGAAATCGTAAAAAAACGGACGAAATCGTAAAAAAACGGACGAAATCGTATGAAAACGGACGAAATCGTAAAAAAACGGACGAAATCGTAACAAAACTGACGAAATCGTAAAAAAACGGACGAAAACGTAAAAAAACGGACGATAACGTTAAAAAACTGACGAAATCGTAAAAAAACAGACGAAATCGTAAAAAACTGACGAAATCGTAAAAAAACTGACGAAATCGTAAAAAAACAGACGAAATCGTAAAAAAACGGGCGAAATCGTAAAAAAACCGGCGAAAACGTAAAAAGAATTAAATAAATAAGATTCGCCCAAAAGCCCATTTATCCCATAAGTGCCCGTTTGGCCCGTGCCCGTTTTAGCCCGTTGCCCGTTTTGCCCGGTGCCCGTGCCCGCCCGCCCGCCCGTTTTGCCACCTCTAACCAAAATTGAAGCTCTACTAAAATTCAACTACATTCGACACGCAAAGCTCTCCTAAATTGTGAAAAAACTGGTGTGATAAACATTCGAAACAACTTCAGTTTTAGAGACTATTTGTGAGATCTTGGTCAAAAAGCTTATGCTAACACCCCTCTAAAATACATAATGCAACAGACCCAAAACCTCTTAAAAATTTTGGTTTCGAATCAGATCCAAACCCCCTTAAATACAAAGGATTTGCTAACAAAATATATTCCCATTCTACTTGCTATCTAATTTAAAAGCAAAGAATGTTTGGCGATGTAGCGAGCCATGATATGAACATGTAATTCGATGATTACCTATAAAAAATCAAGAAATGGTGGAAAAAGTGTTTGCATTAGCCTACTCGATTATACCCATTTTGACATGATCAAAAAAGATTACGTACTTTGACCCAAGCGGCCTATCCATTTTGACCTGTCACTTAACCCACCCACCTAAGCGCTATATTTTGCTGTCCGTAATGATTATGATAATTTAAGCTAACAATTAAAGTATTAAACCAACATTTTGTGCTCGAAACTATTCTACTATACGTCCCTTTCGCAAATTAGGTTAAAAAATATACTAATTCAAGCTATGGGACTGATATGGCCATCTGGTACCAAAAGAGACCATCAATATCACTTGGTCATCATAGCAACTGCATACAGTTACAAATTTTGCATGCAACAATACACTACTTTTAGGGGCCTTCTACTTCAATCATCAAAAGTGGAATCAAAATGCGCCAACATATGTTAAACAAAACAGGTGCAACAAGATCTACATTAGCGAGTGTGATTAGTGATTTAAAGAGCTGAAAAAGACAAAAGTAACAACAAGACAGCCTAAGTACATAAATAACAACAATGCCATTTACCTTGGAGCAACATCCGTCTGTGATCATTGTTTCCCTGTGAGCTCATGCCACTTGTTCCAGCACCCTCGCCCCCATCTGTAACAAATAAATGGGCAAAGGTTAGCATACCACTATTTTAAACGATCCAAGAAAAAAAAACAGAGCTGAGAAAGCGCAAGCCCAAGTACATAGACAACCGCGACGGTGCATACCTCGGAGACCGACCGAACACGTTCATTGTTTGTTTGTGAACTCGTGTCACTTGCCCCAATAGTTCTACTAATACCTATCATAAATAAATGAGGAAAGGCTACCATAAGTTTAACCATGAAGCTTACCTTGTATTCAACAATCCACGAAGATATGAACTAATACCACAAGTTACCTCGAGTAGCTGACCGCCTCTACCTGCTACTAGAAGGCGCAAGTCGAAATTCCTTTTTGTAACCTTCTCTTCACACTAAGATTAAAGGCCTCGAAAGAGACGTTTGCAACAGCAACAACCACATCACTGTTTCGACTCAATTTTCATTACCGTATCCACATACCTGAGAATTAACCCACAAAACTTCAAATTTACAAAAAAAGAGATATGTTTTGGAGTGCAACACAACATAAGCAGCTTTGATGGTGCATAATATACATATGTTTTCTTAATAATTAGTAAACCAAACACGAACAACGCATGAATTTTTAATAAAAAACCCGCCCTTTATTAATTATAAGTTTTTCAATCAACTATAGCTTATTAACTTAAGCTAATAAGCCATAAAATAAAAAGCCTAATCAGATTTTTCCAGAAGGCCATAAGTTCAACAAAATAAGCCAATCGAAACACTCTCCAACCTGAGTATCTTGAACAATAAATACTCATATGTAAAAATCTTCAAGCTTTATAGAAATAGAGGAAAAATCTAACCTGTGTTTTGTAATAAAAGACTTCATCTGTATTGGTTTCCGGAGTTGGTGGTCAGAGCTTATTGGTAGTTATGATTGAATCTGTGTCAAGTTTGAAGAAAAATAATTATGGATGGCTTCGTTAATCAGGGTATTTACACGTGTTTATTAATAATCTAATAATCCAATTTGGTATCAGATAATCATCTTTTATTATTTTATGATTAAATTACTGGTGTTCATAATCATATAAGGTGTGTTTGGTTTATAGATGGGTTTAAAATTAGAATTTGATTTGGTTTAGGATTTGGATTTAGATTTGATTTAGAGGTAATAGAAAAAAAGATATTTAAATAAAATAGAAAGTAAAATTATTATTTAAAAATAAAATATGTGTAAGCGCGTGGGAGAGATAGAAAGAAATATAAAAAAAATAAGTGAGAGAATGTAATTAACCAAAACCGACCTTCTTGGCTTCCTATAGGTTTTGTGGGCTATCATATTTGAAAGATAAACCTTCAAACCAAACACTAAACTAATGCCTTTTCAAATTTAAACCTACTCAAAAGTAGGATACCAAACGCACCCTTAAAAATTAATTTACCAATTGTGAGTATATAAACATAATGACTATTGCATATATTTATATTGGGTGGGGATACAATGAAAAGAGGCTTAAAATAAAAAGGCTAAGAGGCCACTAGATTGCGCCATGTGTCTCCTCATCACCCCTTTTTTTACAACTACAAGGGTATTTTTGACATTTTAACTTGTAAGGTATATAAAGTCTAATTTTCAAGAATATATATTAACTGCCACCAACTAAATACCCAGGAGAAAATAGTATAAAAAAAAAAAAGATAAAAAAATGGGATAGAAAGATTCGTCCTCTTTTCATAATAGTAACTAAACAATTATCCTACCTAAAAAAAAACCACTAAAGCGCACACTCCAGCACCACACCAAGAAAGGCCGTATGGCGAAACCCAACACCACCTCCAAAACCCCCAACGGGAAACCAACCAGAGGTCGAACCAACAACAGACCCAACTACAGCCCCCTACAACTCTCCGCAATCATAATGCCCACCCAGCACATCGCACACCTCCACCAAACAGCACTCTCCGTAAGCAATACCCATACAAAAATCCCCTAATCACCCTACAAAAACTCTACAAGCCAAGTAAGCTAACCAAGCCAAACCCAAATTAATCCACCCGAAAACCCCACGACTACCTCCACCACACACATTTCAAAATCCCCGTCCACTCCCGATTCTAACCATACCCCAATCTAGTATTTCCTTGCATCATACCCGAATACACACAACTAAGTACGTCACATTGTCTACAACGGTTTTGAAACCTCTACCAATAAGGCAAAGAAGGGATAATTTCACACGTACACAAGGTCTTTATACCTCTCCTAATCCATTATTGCACTTTACTACACTAAGTATCGTGCAATGTCAGCATTCCTTGCGCCAGAAAAAAACCCATAAAAACGGGCAACACTAATAAATGTACGATGCTGAACACTGAAAGCGGTGTAGAACAATAAAAACCCAAAATCTAGTTTCTGCTCCCTTGCCCACTATCGCCATAACGGTATAGAATTTTGGCCCTACATGACCTCACTGATGGGATACTTGTGTCTAACTAATGTACCTTACACCCACTAAGCTCAACTAGCAAAAAATTACAAAAATTAGGTATGAGCATTCATACTATGCCTAAGTAAAGCGGTTAGAAACTGCTCTCTCCGCCGCCCTCACACCTGGAGCCTAGAGTGGACAAAACAACAACACAGAACCTCATAATAAATAAGCACTAACTCGCTTCTTGTGCCTAGGTGGCTGCTTGGCAGCTTTGCTGCTCTCCGCGTGCCTCGCTACAGCTCGGACTTGGGGATATCATCCCTAACCGGTCACAACGAGAGCTGCTCTGACGTTAGTAGCCATAAAATGGAGTGAACCTACGCGTGCGCACGTGTCTAGCTGCAATATGAACAAATCGCGCGCGGAGCAGTACAATCTTCAGGAGATGAGTGATTGTCCAACAGTCATGAGCCAACGACAACCAAAGGATCATGGAGGAATAGGCAAGCTGCGTCATACCTGTGTGAAAGCGTCTCTGAGATAACACTGCGCAGGATTGGCCTATGACCACCCAGAGGAATGCGAGCAGTGAAGGACTAACCTAGGTAGAACCTCGTGCACATGAGATCCGCGGTGATGAAAGTGCAAGGTGCGCGGTTGCACGTGCAGTTACTAGCCTCAATAAAACTGACCCTGTATCACTTCCTATCTCTACACGCGCTGATTCTCGCCTGCTTCATAGGACGCGCAATAGAGAGGGATTTAGACAACTGACCAGCGCAGTACACACGATTTACAGATAGCACGATTATTTGAGCGTATTGTCTTCCGACTTGCACAAACTTGACAAACGTTATTAGTCACGGTGCGGAAGTAGGCAACACGTACTGAGATTCAAGGATCTCACGACACAGGGGTACGTAAATCAAATACTGACTTCACCAATAAACAATATTAGAGACGTTAGCACTTCATATGCACAGCCAAACTTCTTAGCCACTACTCAGAGTACGGAGACAGCGAGATTATGGAAGTAGCTATACCCTAGTACATGTCTCGATTTACATGCACGTAGAGACAGTACTTTATCTTGGTCAGCTTCTTTGACACACTCTGTACACCAGTATCTATAGAGATCTCTATCTCTTGCGACTTTGCGTCACGGCGGATAGGCAGTAGCTACCTAAAGAACAGCCGCTATTAGATTCCTGCGTGATCGACAATCTTAATCCTCCACATATAGCGGACACATACGAGCAGGACACACTCCGACGCGATACATATATGACTCATGCACTCCATGATACAGGTAACAGTGAACAGCGTGGAAGTCTATCCGCGAGAATATCCGAGACTGAAGTGCGCAAACATCGCTTTATCGCCAGTACTCACACAGACTGCCTCACTCATACACTTACTTATAACCTGGAGCGCTCTTCTTTACACCTCTCTCAACCCAGATTACCAATATCTGCAATACCGATCTCTCGGCAGACACATCAAAGTCGGGGGAACATTCCCTCCCTAGGAGGAATCTGAAGATTCGCCCTGAGTCCATCGCACTCCGCACCCTCAGAGCGTCATTCAGTCAGCGGGATTCTCCCGTCACCGAAGCCTGTCCCATCTTTCCAAAAAGGGGTGTAGATCAAATTCAACCTCTGTCTTTCTGCCGGACCAGTGGATCGGCCTGCCATGTCTCAAAAATCAAATACCCAGCTGTGAGTGGTCGCTCGACACTAGTATCCCTAAGAGCTGTCTACCTTCCATACTTGGTACATCAGCAACTCATCAGACAGAACGATTGCTATCACAAAGGATCTACACCATCTAGTCTCAACGCTAATCACATTCACAATTGGGAATTCACTGCCCTTCATGGTATTCTTGTCTTTGGTACAACGAAGACCAAGGTGGACGTGACACCAAGTCAAGCAGAGATGGTCTTTTATCCAACAATCCACAGCAGGATGGACAACAAATATAGACCTATTGCATGATATTAGGCATCATCAAGATAACAAGCTATCTATGGCGCATCGAGCATATTGAACCGCTTTCCCTTAAATACTAGGAAATGGAACTCTCGCCCAGCTATCTCACGCACATCTGTTTCCAAGGATTTCTGCTCTGAATCAATGCTACCTTAAACCGACGGAAAACAAATGCTCAACAATGACGATTTATCCCATTTGAAGTGTCATATCAACCATTAACTAAACACGAACACATTAAGGCACAATAACAGAACTAACCAGTAAATAAAAACTGCTCCAAAGGTATACTACTCAAGCTGTAATAAAGGACCTCTTGGCAAACAGTAGACAAATCTCAATGATCATGGTCTGCCAGAGCCTGTAAGAAAGGCATAACCGATGCGCCTTTACAACACTCACACAAGAAGATCGACTCATCAAAGATCACTGAGGTTCTCGTTAATCAACCGACAACATCCAGTCCACAACCTATCCCATAAACTCAGAGTTCGAGGTGGAAAGATATTCTACCAAGTACCGGCATTTTAGATAGGACCCAAGCCACCCTTCTCATCGCAACACCACCCCCATCGACCGTTATTGTGGTCATTCTTGTGATATCTCTACTTTACTTGTTACTCCTAACTATAGTCTTCAGGTCTCTGGTAGTTAAGTTATAGTCCATGTACACATGCCTTTTGGAAAAAACTAACCTACCAAATGTGGTTCCTGCAACCCATTACCTCTTGCTTGTCACAATCCCTCTACAGACACAGGCCCTTGCCTGTTAGATAACATCTTCTAACACCTGGCTTGGGGGTATCTCGGCCTGGCCTCCTATACTCACCTACACTGGTATCGTATAATCCGCAGGCCATGGAACCTGCTTGGAGGTGAGGGACCTGCGAGCTATTTTATATAATGGATTTCATGAAACATCACCGGAGTTGTGCAAACCTAAAATTTTAGATAACTTTCGTGAAATACGAATAGGTAGTTCTCACACCGTCATACGGAACAAATGATCTGGAATTGACATCGTAACTCCTCCGCAAAAGAGCAGAACAAATGTAGTGCTCGCAATTGTAATTAGAATATAATCCGGAATAACAGACAATCGAGATCATAAATGAAAAATAAACAAAAAAAAAAAAATCATGACCACAATTATTTTTAATAAATTATAGGAAGAAACTCCTACATGTCACATTTATGACGTAGAACAAGGAGGAATATGTAAAAATATAGAAACTCAATACGCCAAAAATCTTTCCTCCCAAGCATTCATTCAAGTATTTTTGATTATTGGCGGCCTTCCTGAATGTGCAATTTCTCTGGGAGAATGATGGAAAAATGTTTCCACAGTGATTGAATAGTGAATGGTCATATTTCACTGTTGATTATCCAAAAAAAAATTAAGAGATTCATTTTTATATATCCGCTCACAAGCCTACAGCCAAAGACATATTCTGAGCTCAAATCATCAATTGATTGGGCAGTAACCAAAATCTCCTGGCAAACAATCCCTTCAATTCCAACCTCAGTCTCTCTCCACACAACAGAAAAATTCGTTTCACATTTTTTCTTCTAGGTCTCTTATGCAAGATAATTCACCCCACCCCCTTCAATCTACCCGACTAGATACGTAACATCCACCAGGAAGAGAATCCATCTCCTCGAATAAATATCCTCAATCAATAATTCCTCTAAAGTTGGAGGGAAAGAAATCCTTTATGACTAAGTATGACATCTGTCAAAAAAACAAACATCCTCTTGGAGCCTGACTAATTGATTTGGTTGGACGCACATGTCGGAGCTAAGTGCTCCTCCTCCTCTTCCTCCTCCTCATCATCTTCATCCTTTCATCCTCATCCTCATCATCGGCATCATCCCTGGATGAATTGCCGTCATCATCATCTCCATCCTCTCCCCTGTCCATAGGGTAGTCAACCGGACCATCCTCTGTCTCATCATCCTCATACTCCTCTGGATCCTCCTCAAGATCTGACTCAGCAACATACCCTGGTGACTCAGCAGTGGGTGAATTAACAGGAGGTAATGGCTGCTCCTCAACCGGAAACACATGCTCATCCTCCAATGGTATATACTCAGGGTATATAGGCTCTGGCACGTAGTCAGGATCATGTGGCTGTATGAACATAGCCTCACGCTTATCCACGTCTTGTGGTACTAGTGGTGTTTGTGGATCCTTTGGGCCTGGTATGTAATCCGGTGACGGTGGGGCTACAGGCTGTATAGGGAGTCCATTGTCTCTGTATACGATGACTCATGGAGAACCTTCGTCAGATATCTCCTCATCGGCTCCCCAAAATACCCTCCCTGGCTCGGAGTTGGTGTAGACGGAAGTGTAGGTAACAGCGGATGATGCAAAAGACATGACTACTGCAAAAAGCAAAAATAACTTATATAAGTATTAATTTCTTTTGACTCCTATAGTAATATACATAATATAATTTATATACTCGTATATCAATCATGTAAGCACTTAGTAACTACTAATGCTAAAACAGTGTATGTCATGTAAGCATATATGTTAGATGCAAACAAGTCATGTATGTATGTCCCATGCAAACCCTGTTTGTGAATAAAGTGTTTGAAAATGGTTATAGTCCAGACAAAAACTTTTGACCTGGTTCTCTATAACCTGGCTCTGATACCAATCTGTAACACCTCCAAATTTGGGTAGCAGTGGAATGTTGAATATCCGAGGGCGTTAATTCATAGATCAATAGCACAAGATATGAGAACAACCACTAAATGTTTCGTTTTTAAAAAGATACATTGGATTAACAAAATGCTTGTTTATTACATAAGCTCATGGCTTTAAATTGTTCGACAATATAAGTAAAGATTTCGGTTTATAACAAATATTCCTAAAATGTAATACGCCCAAATCTTTAGTACTGACTCTTTCCAAAGAGTGACCCCCAATGTATCTGAGCACCTCGTGCCTTATTGACCTGAGAAAACATGCTTAAAACGTCAACATAAAGTTGGTGAATTCATAGGTTTATGTAAATCAATAGTAGGACCGCAAGATTTCCAAGTGTATGATTAAGCAACAGATGCAAACATCATAAAAAGTAATTACGTTTTCCTAAGCTCATGACACTGAAGCTCGACATGTATGAATGCAATAAATTGCCAATAAATGCCCGTGAATGATGTTCTAACCCGCAACATCCCAAATCCGACATGGTATACGTTTGTTGTCCGGCAACCCGGCACAGTGAGCGCTACTCACCCAAACGGGGATGTCAATCCCAAATAGATCTATTTATAACATTCGCGCTCACAATCTAGTAATTGACAGTTCATGATAAAGGGCTCAGTGGGTTATCGCTACTTAGGCAAACACGTAATCATAGTATAAAATGTACACTTGCGTCCAATTTGTAAAACAAAGCATGTTCTCACCCCAAAGATGTAAATCATTTAAATAATTGTAAAACATGGGGCTATGAACTCACCTTAGTAAATAGTCCTCTGAAAATGATAATTATATCCAAGAATGGCAATGAATCACACCGTCAAATACCTAAGTAAATACGGCCAGTCTTAGTCTACAAGTTTAGGCTAACGACTTAATGCATAAACTACAATAAATTGCTAGTTTATATATACTGTTATCACTTGTGTGGTGGTGCACATGTTTATCGTATTTGTATTTACTTGATGGCTCTTGGGAAGGTATACGATTACAAACGTTCTAGTATATGTATAAACGTTATTAATAAATATTCGTATTTATTAAGTCATAGTTTAACTCGTATAATATCCGAACAATATATAACTCGTACGGTATGTTAAGTGGTTATTAAAATTACCTTTGTTCATGAAATACCCTTAGGTTTCTTATATTTACAAAAACAGTCCTTATATTTATGAAATTATAGTATTTACACGTTAAACCCCTAGGTTTCCACATTCACACTTTTAGTCCTTCAACTTTACAACAAGTACACTTTAGGTCCTTATGTTCTTAAAACAGTCCCTTAAGTTTCAAAAGCTACAAAAACAGTCCCTAAAGCTTTATAAATCTAGTTTTGACCCAATTAAGATCTAACAAGTGACAATAGGTTTTAATAACTCCAATAAGCTACATAAGCTATTGTCAGCTTATAAATAAGCTCGGATGAGCTTATTGGGCTTATTGAGCTCGTCAAGGCCCATTAAGCAAACAAAGGGTCCATTTAGGATTCTAAAAGTACATAAGCTCTTATTTGACTTATATAAGCTCATATGAAACTGTTTAGCTAGAAAATAAGCTCAGATGAGCTTATTTAAGCTTGTTGGGCTCGTGAGCCCAATGACTCAAGTCCGAATGGTACATAAAGGTTTCTCTTATGATTCCTCTTATTTTCTTATCTCATTAAGCATTTAAGATTACTATTAAGCTGTTTTTATCTTGTGGCTTATTCAATAAGCTGTTAAGCTCGTTAATGGGCTTTTTGAGCCCGATATGAGTCTGAATAGTATTTTAAGTGTTTGGGCTTGATCCCTTTAGGTCCAATAGCTTCCTAAGTCTATAATAAGTCTCATAAGCTGCATAAGCTCACCAATAAGCTGTCCAAGCTTATTTGTGGCTTAGAGGCTCATGTTTGGCTACGGTAATGGGTCGCCAAGCCCGCTAAGGGTTCGGTTTGGTTTTCCTTTTGTGTTAGGGTTCCTATAAGTTTAATAAGCACACTTGACCTCTCTATAAGCTCGAGGGTGCTTATTAATAAGTTGTGGGTCCACAAGGTTGGCTTGTTTGGTTCGTACGTGGGCTAGTGGGCCTTATAGGCCTATTTAAGGTTTCTTTTCATGCATGTCTTTCTATTCATGGGTTCAATAAGTCATTAGCCCATCAATAAGCTCGAATGAGCTTAATAATAAGCTATAGGTCCCCTACTAACGGGTTGTTGGGCCTGTTGGGCCTAAATGCGGGCTGTGTGGATTTAACGAGACCATTTAGTTTCCCGTTAAGTTCCCTAGTTTAGCACGCATAAGTGTCGCGTTTTTCCCATGCAAACGTTTAATAATGTCATATACACCTTCCCAAGTCACACCCCTTTGTTCTCTTTAAAAGTTTGAGTATGGTTTTTGTAAAATTCGAGTGTAAGAGTTATTGTTTGCGTTGGTGTTCACATTTGCATATAAATGAACATGTTTAAGCCTTAGCTTAACATTAAATCTCATTACATACATTTCTTTGTATTCTAGCACCACACAAGGTCAAATATATGTACATATATGTACGTGTGCCACGCATGGGTTGAACCATGTGTGTTCACGCCCATGTAAACTTGTTAATCACATAATAACGTGACCTACACGACTAGATATCAAAGAAATAACTATAATATGAAATGTACAAGCTTGAACGCGACTTACAAAGGGTCCTAGTGACTTGGTTATGTGTTGGAACGAGTTGAATGGCAATCCAAGTGTATACACGATCAGAATAACCAAACCCAAGCTTCAAAGCTTATACAAATACCCAATCCTTAGCTCGATAACCTTCTTGTGACCTTGTATGAATACCTTAGTATTATTTGTATGATTGAGGGAGATTATGAGGGTGTTTGTTTGCGGCTTATGATCCGAACAAGAGAGGAATAATATGTTGTATTTGCTTGAGAGAGTTTAGTGTGTGTGTGAGTTTTCAAGAGTGCTAAATGTCAATGTACATAGGTATATATAGGCTTAGGATCTAGTTAGGTTTTCTTGTCCCAAAACTAAACCAAATCGAGCCCTAATCGGTGGTATTGAGGCTTTTAGTTAGTCTCCCATGGTTTTCTTAATACCCTAGTAGTACATTCCTTAATTATATGATCTAGGTACAAGATTTACCTAAGATTTGAAAATCTTTGATTTCATATATGTTGTTGTGTTGCCGCGGGTACCCAAGAGAGAAAGAGAGCACAATTTGTCATTAACCATTGTGTAATAGACTAGTTAGGGACATTAAGTACTAGTCTTAATTAATCCCTTAATGTACAAGTACTTAGTGTAGATTTTTAAAGATTTTCTAGTTGATTTAGAGTGAGGGACGTGTAGGATCAAAGGAAAGACAAGATTTTACAATCTTATTAAGGTTTTACAAGTACAAGGTTTAATTGCCTTAAGATGTACATGTACTTAGGAGGTTTTAAGGATTTTCCTAGTTGATTAGTCCCCTCATTCGGCCCTAGTGGATTATTAACACAATATTTTATTAAATTTTGTGTTTAAGGATTAAAAGTGGGTGTTGGTTTGAGTCTAGGTAAGTCTAGGTATTTCCG
>BQNB010091883.1:0-26758 GCA_026074375.1 Tanacetum coccineum | reverse complement strand
GTAAGTAAAGCTTTCACCATATCTTTAAGTTCGGAAGTACCAAAGACGTCCATATCCTTGTTTCGAACAAGATCATCCCAAGTGATCTTTACTTACCATATCTTTAAGTGAAGGAGGGAAGAATTTGTTAATGAATTTCGAAACAAGATCATCCCAAGTGAGAATCGATCGAGGGGGTTCTTTTTCGAGCCAAATCCGGGCAGCACCCTCGAGAGAAAGTGGGAAAAGCATAAGCTTTACCGACGTACTCGGGACGTTCGGATACTTCATCGTAGAAGTGATCTTGTTGAAATATCGGATGTGAGCATGAGGGTCTTCTTTGTCATGTCCGAAGAATTGTTTGTTTTGAACGAGGGTAAGCAAACCGTGCTTAAGCTCAAAGTTGTCTGCGATGATTTCGGGCACAAGGATGGCATCCTCGTAACCCACGGTGGGTGCTTCGAGCAATTGAGCCATAGTACGAGTATCATCCATCGTAACTACAGAAGGAGCTTGATTTTCAATTGGTTCCACAAGATTGAATGGTTCAACAAAAGTCGGTGGGACTTGTTGTTGTTGACGGTTAGAATTACGAGATTGAGAACGAGTGTGCATGCACTAAAATGTAAAAAGAAATTTTATACTAATTTTTTTTTGTTTTTTGTTTTTCAACAATGTATTCACAATGTATTTTAATAACGAACAATGAGATAAGACAATTAAACCTAATAATCAACTCGCTTCTCGGTAACTCTTCAAAGAGAAAAATGCACAAAGGAGTTTGTTTAACTTTCGAAGGTGAGCCGTACCCCGCGAGAGACACAAAAGGTAAGTTTTTGATCTTTGATTCGGGAACTTATTAATAGATAATACTTCAGTTGAAAGTATTATATGTTGGTGTTCTTTTACCAACTTGGTAATTTTTTTATTTCTTTTTACGGATAATGTTTTTATGTTTTTGGTTTTTTTTTGGTTTTTTTATATACTAATAAAAGAAAATGAAAAATATTTTTGTATTTTTATATTTTTATAACGAGAAAATAACTTCACGAGGAAGGGTCTTCAAGGCACAACAAACTTCAACTCGATAATCGTCTCACGGCCTCCCCGGCAGCGGCGCCAAAAATTGACCAGATCCTTTTAATACATATAAATATATAATAAATATATAATAAATATATATAAATATATAATAAATAGGATAATATCAATAATAGTAGTATAGTAACCGAAAGTATCGGTTTCTCACTTCGTTATCCACAAAGTTTAAAGCCGGACCCGGGTCGTTCTTCTCGACGAGGCGTGAATTTGAAAATCGAGTTTGGTTTGGGAATTATGCTTGAATGATAAAAGATTTGATTGGATCCTATTTCTACAAATAAAATGCAAAGACAAGAAAATAATACCCTAAAACGAAAGCAAATAATGTGAAAACCTAAAAATAAGACGGGAACGTAAAAACGCGACTTAAAAAACTAAATTATCAAAATTTAATCCTAAAGTGAATTTTTTAACTTTTCCTAATCTTAATTGACTAAAAAGTAAGAATAAAGAAAACTAGACAAAAAACGGAGGTGATTTGAGTTTAAAAACATGAAAACATAAACGGGATTGAAACCCGTTCTTAAAAAAACGAAATTTTAAAATATTAACCCTGCGGATGCAAATTTATTTTTCCTAGGTCCTAATTGATAAAAGAAAATTTTGAAGAAAAGAATTTTATTTTTTTGACTTTTGTTTTATTTTTTCAGAATTAAAAACAATTTTAATAAAATAAATTGATTAAAAATACTAAACATAATGGGAAAAATCTGAAAAAAATGTGGAAAGTAGTTAAAACAATGCTTGATACAGTGATGAAATTTAGAGAAACATGAAGTGTGAAAACAGCTTATCAAATAAGCTGTTAAATAAGCTAAAAACAGCTTATAAGCAAAACTGGCTAAAACGACTATATAAATTAAAGAAAGCAACGTATAATCGAAAAAGACCCTAGGGCAGTTGTTTTGTGTGTGCGTGTGTGAGGTGCTATAAAGGTTGAGTGGGTAGAGGTCAGGGGTTCGAGCCTTGCTCACCCCTGACTTCCCTACTCCCTTTTTTTTCTTTTGACAAACATTTTAAAAGCCAAGAGTTATAAATAAGCGAAAACAACCAACTTTAAAACTTGAGATTATTTTTTGAAAGCTATAGATAAGCTCAGAAAATGAGCTTAAAGAGATAGTAAAGCTTATCAAGCTTAAATGCTAAACTATTTGACCATTTTTGACTAAATAAGCTGATGAAAAAGAGTAATAAGCTAAAACAGGTAATAAGCTACACCGAATAAGCAATTGAGAACAAAAATAAGCAAGGAAAAAGACTTAAACTAAGCTAAATATGACAGAAATGCTAAAAGCTTAAAAACTTAACTTTTTAACTAAAATTGTCTATAGCACTACCATAAATAATTAAGCTAAAATTGATTAAAACTAACCTAATAAGCAGAACTAAACCTAAATTAAACAAAAACAATAAGCAAGAAGCTTAAATAAGCAAATAAGCTAAAGGGTCCAAACTGCAAGCAAACAGCCTAAAGGACCACTTTTAGGCTTATTTTTAAGCCTCAAGAAGGATCCTTATGACTTAGTGGTGCATACCACTAAAAAGCTTGGCCAATAAGCTTTAATAGTCAACAATTTAAAAGTATTTTGAAAATCTAAAAAGATATGAAAAAGCTAAGACAAAAGGGCTTACTCACTCATCATCTACTGAGTTTTCACATTTTGCAAAGACAAAAGGCAATAAGCAGGCCTACAAATAAGCTTTAAAATGAAAACTAAATGGAAAATCGAAGAGATTTAATTAAAAAGCTACTTGTGTACCAATTTTTAAGTCCTAAATCCTATGTTTACTATTTGAAATCTAAAATTAAAAATGGCTTATTAAGACTTAAGTTAACTTGGACAGATTTTGACTAAAATGAAACTAAACTAATAGGCACACACACTACTGTATTAGGATTTAAAAATGAACACTAAAACAAAACTCAAAACTAGGTTTTGAATAACTAAATCAAATGAGCACTTTAAAAATAATTTTGAGCCACAGTTTCAAAGACAACATGAGAAAAATCTTAAAACAAGTTTTAATACTTAAAACCTTTGAAAATCTAATTAAGAACAACTTAAGACAGCTTGTTAAAGATTACCAAGTGACCCAAAGGTTTTTTAATACCTTTTGACCCACTTTGCCCTCTTGAGCCAAACACCCCTTTAAGTTTTATAATTAAAATTTTAAGCTGATTAACAAAAATCTAAGCAAAGTAATTTAAAGACAAATAAAAAGCAATGACTAATAAGCAAAAAGCAGTAATAAAAGCACAAGATCAAGCACTGAAATAAGCAAAAGAACAATAAGCAGTTTAAAGGCAATACTTGACAGTTTAGCACAAAGACTTAAACAAAAGGCATAAAAGCAAATAACAAACATCAACAAGCATAAACAACAATAATAAGCACAAATAAGCTGAAAGTAACAGTAAATAAGCAATTGAACAGTAAAATGCAAAAAATGAGAAAATTGAAAACTCACAAGGGTCCAAGCTTTTGGCAATGATTTGAGCACTCAAATCTAATCCTATAGCTTACCATAAGCTCTACAAACCCAATAAGCCATCCAATTTAGCTTATCATCCACAATAAGCCAAAAACAGCAACTCCTTTAAAATTTGACCGTTTCTAAGTGACCTTTTAGTGAGTGAGCAGTTTACACAAATAAGCTATTTAGAAGCTTATTTGTGTAATCTTATAGCTTATACCTAAAAAAAATAGACTTAAAAAGGATTTTCCAACAATACTGACAACACAAACTAAAATTTTAAGGAGCACTTTGAATGAAAACAGAAATTAAACTCTCATTAACTTAAAAAGAGAGTACAATGCTTTTTAAATAAAAATGACAGAATTGTAAATTACATAAAAAGTAAAACTAAAAACTACTCCCTTTACAAAGGAAAACCTAAAACTATATATAGACGAATAAGATGTGCTTGTTGTGTTTGTTTGGTGAGAGAGTCCAAAGCTTCATCTAAACCCTTTAATTTTCTTGGTCATCAAGGTGTATAATCTGAGCCTTCATCTTTTGTCCTTCTTCTCCTTTGTCCCAATGAGCTAACAAGGTGATTGCCAAGGTGTAGTTAGTGGTGTATGGATTTAGGGTAGTGAATTTGGGGAAATGGTGAATAGTGACAAAGGTTAGAGGCGAGAAAAATATGGGGAAGAAATATTTTTTACTCTGTTTGTTATAGAACCGGGGTGAAGGGAAAAGTTTGGGGAATGGCAAGAAAAGCCCCTCAAAGTATATAGTGGGATTGCAGGAGTCGTCCTTGTATTTTTCATTTTAGGTCCTTTTTGTTTGATAATGTTTGCACCGTTAGTCCTTAACGGTGTAAAGGTTAAAAGGGGAGGGTGTTAACAGGCGTGGTATAAGGGGGTGTTATGCTTGTTGGGCTTTTTGGCTTGGGCCGGTTATTAAAAAAAAGACTTGGGCCTTTTGGAGTTTTTAGGTTTATAAAGTATAAGTGAGCTGACCCAGGCCCACTAGGTGGGTACGGGTGGGCCCACTTTTGGCAATTTAGTTTTTCGGGTTTGGTTTTCGATGCTTTTTCCAAGGCGTATCCGGGTTGACTTTGACTTCGTCGGGGTTGAACTTTTTGACCTTGGCTTTTCAGTCACGCTCTTTCCTCTCGTAGCTCGGATTTTGTCGGTTTGTGGCTTCGATTTTTGTCCTTTTTCTGATACCCGAGTTCCTGCACAAAATAATTGAAAACAGAATATAAATACAATGAAATTTTTGTACGTTTTTGGTCATTTAAGTCCGTTTTTTGTGGTCAAAGGTATGTGTAATTAAACACATACCAGTTGCCTTATCTCGTTGTCCGAAATTAAAATAAATCTTTTGTGAATCAATTGTTTGATAAACCAAAAACCAAAAAAAAATATTAGTATAAATTCACTATTTATATTTCTTTTTTTTTTTATTTTTTTTTTTTTTTTAGTGCATAAAGCACTCGATCTTCGACAAGGAATCTTTTTCCACCTCTCGAAGATTCCGAACGTACAATTCGAAGAAGAACTCGCGTTGATCCTAATCTTTTGAACAATTTTGAGGAAATTAACAATGGCCGTAATGGAAATGGTGATGACAGGACTACCTCCCGCGGGAGCAGTTTACTAGTTCCCGACCTCACGAACAATGAGATTTGTTGCCAACACGACTATGGATGTCAGGTGGACCTAATTGCCCCGATTAGCAATTCAAGCAACGAATTTTGGACTTAAGAACGATATGATCCAACAAGTTCAAAATTCTTGCCAATTCCATGGACTTCCGGGTGACGATGCGAACAAGCATCTTGACAAATTTTTGCATGTCACCCAAAGTATCAAAGTGAATGGGGTCACCGATGACGCCCTTCGTCTATATCTCTTTCCTCACTCCTTGACACATTATGCCACCACTTGGTTTGATCGTTTGCCAAGGAATTCTATCACCACATTTTAAGCAATGGCTAAAAAATGTTTCCTCGGCAAGATACTTCCACCCTCTATGGTGACGAAGTTAAGAAAGGAAATCACTAATTTCCGTCAACGTCCCGATGAGTTGTTATTCGAAGCATGGGAACGTTATAAGATTTCGATTGATCGTTTTCCTAATCACAACATGTTACCCGTCACTCAAATAGATACTTTCTATAACGGGTTAGCAGTCAGTTAAAGACATATCGTGATACCATCAATGCAGTAACCCAATCCCCCCCCAGGACAGGCGGGATCCATTAGGAAAAGTCGACCAAAGAGTGTTATGAATCTAATCAAAAATGATTACCGCTCACTCAACAAATGATTGGGATACTTCCGCTTAAAGAAGTGAGTCATCTAGTTCTATCACTTCTTCTTCCGTTCCGGAAATTGTAGCACTTAAGGCTGAAATGGCGGAAATTAACAAAAATTTAATGAAAGTGCTTCAAATAAACCAACAAGTAAATATTACTGTCCTAGTTGTAAAACTCGTGGTGGTCCACATGCTTATAATGATTGTCCGGCCACCGTTGGCCAAACTCAGAACGTATACGCTGCGGGAGCCTATAATCAAGGTGGTAATTCTTACCAACCTCAAGGTAACCGTAATCTGCTTAGCTATCATTCGAACAATTATCTCGGACCACCAAGGTTTAATCAGAATCAAAACCGAAAAATAGAAATCAAGGAAACAATCATAATCAGGGGAGTAACCAAGGAAGAAACCAATTCTTCCAAGGAGCTAGTCATGTTCAAAACCCGCCTTTGGCTTATCAAGCACCGACTCATCAAGCCCCGGGTTACCAAGCTCCAGTTCATCAAGTCCCGATTCCTCAACCGCAAGTTGTAACGAATGCCGAATTCTCGAACTATATGAAGGCAAATGATGCCATTTTGAAAAACATGCAAACCAACATGACTACATTGGCCAATTCTACTAATGATCTTAAGAATATGTTATGTCAATTCATGAAAATGAATACCGCTTCTAACTCGGGATCGGGAACACTCCCTAGTAATACCATTACTAACCCAAAGGAAGATTTGAAAGGTATCACCACCCGAAGTGATGTTGCTTATAAGGGACCCACGATTCCTACTACTTATTCTTCTCCTAAAGTAGTAGAATGTGAAACCGAGGTGACAAAGGACACGATGCCTCCTACTAATAACGGAGATACCGAAGACGTCCAACCTCTATTTGTCCAAGTTGAAACTCAAGTACCAAATCCTGAGCCCGTTGTTGCCCCCGTTGTTGAGCCCGTTAAAGCTCCTGTTAGTGCTCCGAAGCCTAACCCGAAACCGTCAATTCCATATCCTTCTAGACTTAATATCAAAGCTTTCGTGAAAAAGCTATAACCAAATGGATAATATTCCATTCAAATCTTCCAAGATTTGCATTTCCGACATACTTCGCGGACGCTCTCAATTCTCATGCCAAATTTCCCTCGACCATTAGGGTTTGATTAAGCAATAAAGAAAAATGTGTTTGAATTAAAGAACTCCGTTGGAACTGAGCATTGTTCGGCGGTTCTCCTAAAAAAGTTACCCGAAAAACTTGAGACCCCGACAGTTTCTCATCCCGTGTGATTTTCCCGGAATAGATGTATGCTTAGCCTTGGCCGATCTTGGTGCTAGAATTAACTCATACACTTCCGTGTGAAAAAAGCTTTTCCCTTCCCAGAACTTACTCCTACTTGTATGACTTATCGAACTTGCGGACCGGTTAATTTCTCGACCGATCGGTGTCGCCGAAGATGTCTTCATAAAAGTAGGAAAGTTCCATTTTCTGGCCGACTTTGTAGTCGTTGACTTTGATGCCGACCCCGATTTCCACTAAATCACGGGAGATCCTTTTTCAAAGACTGAAATGGTACGATGCTATTAATGATGTTTAGCCGCGTGAGAATTAACTCTTTGTGTTGGCAATATGCCCGTAACATTCACACTGTGATCAAACTTCGAGATACACCATCTAATTTTAAATTCTGTACCGAATCAACATCATAGACAATGCATGTTAGGATATTCTCAATAAGTATTTCTAGGATTTTTCCATGAGTGGTAATCCCACTCCATCTACAGAACCAATTATTTCTACCTCTTCTCTTACTCTCACTCCCTTTGGGGATAGTGATTTTCTTCTCGAAGAAACCGATGCTTTCCTCGCTATTAAAGATGAGCCAATTTCACCAGAAATTGATAACTCTTACTATGATTTGGAGGGAGACATTCTTCTTCTTGAGAAAATTATTAATGATAGCCTCATCACCCACCTCTCCCCCCACAAGAACATAAGTTTAGTTGAACCTAAAAACAAAAAAACTCAATTGCTGTACCACAACCGAGGTCGAATTTAAGGACTTACCACCGAGCCTCATCTTGAATATGCATTTTTGGAGGGTACCGACAAATTACCCGTCATAATTGCTAAAGACTTGAAAGATGAGGAGAAAGCCGCTCTCATAAAGGTTTTGAAGTCACACAAGCGAGCTCTCGCTTGGCAACTTTCCGACATTAAGGGTATTAACCCAGAATTTTGTACACACAAGATTCTAATGGAGGATGACTTCAAACCGGCGGTCCAACACCAAAGAAGGGTCAATCCTAAAATCCACGAGGTAATCAAAAAGGAGGTTCTTAAACTCCTTGATGCCGGGTTAATTTACCCTATCTCAGATAGTCCTTGGGTAAGCCCCGTGCATTGTGTACCGAAAAAGGGTGGCTTTACCGTTGTTGAAAATGATGAAAACGAGTTAATTCCTACTCGATTGGTTACGGGATGGCGTGTATGCATTGACTACCGAAAGTTAAATGACGCCACCCGTAAAGACCATTCCATTACCCTTATGACCAAATGCTTGAGAGACTAGCGGGGAACAATACTATGTTTTCCTCGATGGTTTCCTTGGGTTACTTACAAATTCCCATCGACCCTCAAGATCGAGAAAAACCACATTCATGTGTCTTTATGGAACGATTCGCCTAACGTCGCATGCCTTTATGGCTTTAGCCAATGCACAGTCACCGGGCACGTTCCGAGAAGGTGTAAGATGGCTTGTTTCAATGATATGATCGAAAAAACAATGGAAGTCTTTATGGACGACTTCTCGGTCTTTAGGAATTCATTCAGAACTTGCCTCTCCCATTTGGATAAGATGCTTAAACGGTGTGAAGACACCAATCTTTGTCTAAATAGGGAAAAGAGTCACTTTATGTTCAAGGAAGGAATTGTCCTTGGCCATAAGATTTCCAAGAACGGGATTGAGGTTGATAAGGCTAAAATTAATGTTATTTCTAAGCTACCTCATCCCACCACCGTTAAAGGAATTCGGAAGTTTTCCTTGGTCACAGCCAAGGGGGGGGGCAAGGGGTTTTTGTTTTGTAGATTTATTCAAGATTTCTCAAAAATAGCCCGGCCGATGACCCGACTTCTTGAAAAAGATACTCCATTCTTCTTTTCACAAAGAGTGTTTGAATCTTTTCAAACACTTAAAGAAAAAATTGATCCGAGAGCACCAATATTAGTTACCCCCGAATGGGACTTTCCCTTATGAACGTCATGTGTGACGCGAGTGATTTTGCATAGGTGCAGTCTTGGGCAACGAAAAACAAAAACATTTTCATCTATACCCTATGCTAAGCAAAACTATGACCGATGCTCAATCTCAATACACCACGACTGAGAAGAGAGATTACTACTTGCCGTGTGTATACTTTTGATAAATTCCGGTCCTATTTAGTTTGTCAAAAGCAAGTGTATACGGATCCATCCTCCCTAAAAAAACTTTTTGCAAAACAGATGCAAACCGAGATTGCTCCGGTAGGTTCTCCTCCTTCAAGAATTTGATATCATCATCCGTGATAAAAAAGGAGCCGAGAACCTCGCCGCCGACCATTTGTCCCGATTAGAGAATCCTCACCAAAGTGTGCTCGATAAAAAGGAAATAAATGAAACGTTTCCTCTGGATCGAAAACACTAGTATTGTAAACTTTTTGTGGTGATGGCTAGTAACCCCATGGTTTGCCAATTTTGCTAATTACCATGCGGGGAACTTTGTTGTGAAAGGGATGTCGTCCCAACAAAAGAAAAAAATTCTTCAAAGACGTGAAGCATTACTTTTGGGACACCCTTCTTGTTTAAAGATTTTGCGGAACAATCATGCCGGCGTGTTTTCACGGGCTAGAATCCATTTGATATTATTAAGGCATGGCACACAATGGACCCCACTGGGGGACATCATGCCCGAACTACACCGCCAAAAAGGTTTATGAACTATGGTTTTATGGCCCACAATCCTATCGTGATGCCCATGACTTAAGTCAAATCATGTGACTTTCTTGTCAACTTCAGGTCACGGAAACTCTCACAAAAGGATGAAATGACCCAAAATGCCACCAAGTTTGCGAAGATTTTCGATTTTGGGTATCAATTTTATGGGGCCGTTCCCGTATTCACGAGGGAACAAGTATATACTCATCGCCGTCGATTACTTGTCAAAATGGGTTGAAGCAAAAGTGCTCCCCACCAACGACGCCCGAGTTGTTGTTAAAATTTTAAAATCCTTCTTCTTGCTAGTTTTAGAACTCCCCAACTAATCATTAGTGATCGCGATAACCACTTTTGCAATGACCCAATTCGCAAAGGTCAATTGTGCTTTTTGTTCTATGATCCTAAAAGTTACCAATGAGGTAATGAAAACAATACATTATGTCAACACAAATAAGTTGTGATCTCTTATCTCTCTCAGCAAAAATCTTTGCTACTTTTCAAAGGTTTAGTTTGGGGAAGTTTTGAGGTATTTGGTTATAAGGCATGTGATATTGCGTGAGGACACACAATGGTTTAGTTTGGGGAATTTTGATAAGTGTAGAATACACATATCTATTTGTACCTAAAATAACCCAATTAAACCCAAAACAGACCAAAAATGGCAAAAATATGCTTGTATTTGTGTTTTGTGTGTGCAGGTACGGATACATCAAAAATCACAAGAAAACAGTCAAAAACGGGCAAGCACGGACACGAGAATCAGAAGAGTACAAAAAGAAGCCAAGGATTCAAAGCCGAAGCCAGAAAAGTCAAACCCGCAGTCAAATCCAGTCAAAGTGGTCAAACAAAGTCAACTAATAAAAGACAAATCCCAAAAATATTTCACTTTTGTCCCTCAACTCTCATAAATATTCAAATATAGTCCCTAACCCTAAATGGGCCTCACCCGGATTCATAAGCCCAAAGCCCTAGCCCATTATCTTTTCTATAAACCACAAGGACTGAAGTTGCTATTTTCAAAAGTTATTTTATACTATACTTTGATAAAACAAAGAGAGGGACTGAAATTGCATTTTGTCCAAAGTTTAAAAATAGTTAACCCGTTTTCAGTTGTAAAAAGGCGCGAAGGCCTTTTTACTATTCATCGTCTTCTACAAATCACTACATGGGTAAAATCAAGGGGCAAACGTCAATAAAGGGGTTAAATGGTCAATTCAGAAGCTTGTTAGCACAATGATAGGGAGATTTCAGTCAAATCAAAGGAATTATGAAGCTCACACTCAATTAAGGCCACGTCAGCCATGGTGAAAGCACAAATAATAGTGGGTTTTTGTGCTAATCTACTCACATAAGTAGCACAAGGTGTCACATCAAGGATTGCCAGCTTGGCAATCCGTGTGACTACCTTGTGATCCAACGAACCATAATGAAGATCCAATGATTGGGAAAATCGTGTGGTGATGATTAAAAGAAGTGTAGAGCAAGGCAAGAGGGACTAGAAGCTTCATCAGTGGCTATATAAAGCCCTCACTATCACACACAGCCATATCTTTCTTTTCTAGTTTTTTTTAAATAGCTTAATTTTTGCTTATTGTAATTTCATTTTTAATCAGTTGTAATTTCCTTTTAAGAGTAATGTAATTCAGTTATTATTAATAAAAGTTAGTTTTAAATTGTCATAAGCTCTCATTTCCATTCTAAATTTTCCTCACTTTTACTCATAAAACCTCAATAAGCTTTTATAAGCCCAATTCAGCTCTCATGAGTCTATAAGCTCATGATAGAGCTCAACTAGTCTTAATCATACTGTAATTTCAATAATCAGCTTTAAAAACCTTAATTACCTTTGCATTTTGGATTATTAGCTTATGGAAGGGGGATCTATAAAGGAAGGATCCCCATGGACTTATACCCTAGCTTATTAATAAGCTAGGGAGCTTGTAGCTGCCATAATTGGAACTTCTTGTTTAGCTAGAAGTCAATGTAAGTTTCCTCTTAAAATTTTCTTTGAATTTTCATAATTTAGCTTAACTAGTCATAATATACTCTTAATTGCTTATTTGCTTATTGTGTCTGCTTATTTGTACTTTTAGTTATCATATTTTTGCTTAATAGTCATTAACTTGAATCTGTTTTTGCTTAAAAGGTCATAGATCTTAGTTTTCAATTCTGTCAATAAAATCTATAAAAAATCCAAAAATAGTAGTATAATATCTTAGATCATAGATTCTAGCTTAATCAGTTGTTAAATTGTGTTTAATCCAGTTGTTATAAGCTCCTAGTTATCTGGTTTTGTAGTTTTAATAAGTAGATTTCAATTTAATAAGTTTTCTCAAATCTGTCTGCCAGTAAAGGAGTGTTTGGTTTAAGTACTTTTGACCTCAAAAAGTCAAATTAGGGAATGCAATTTGCTTTAGTAATTTGAGTTTTCATTTAAAATCAGTAGTTTAAGAGTTTTTAAAGGTTAGTTTGCTAATTTTCAAAAGTTATGGCTTATTATCTTTGTTTTTACACCAGGGCAGTTTGTTACTTACTTTTTGCTTGTGAATTTTGAATTAAGCCTTCCAAGGCTTAACCCTTGCTTGTTTTAAGTTTGAACACTCAAAGAGAGTGTGTTTAGTGCAGTAGAGACCACAAGGTCACCTGCACTAGTTGCTTTTGCATTTTGCAAAGTGCATCAGCAGGAACTTATCAGTTCCTGCTATCACTTTTGTTTCAACTTTTAGGGTAGCTAGCTTAGGTCTTAGGTTCTTAAATTCAAGTAGGTTATATTATAGGCATGGCTTAATATAGAATAGGATTTATTTTTGATTTCTCTGCTTATAATCCTAGGTATAATCTAGCTTAAAAGTTTCTAAAAGGCCAAAAAAAAAACCAAAAACAGTAGGAATAGGATTAGTTTCTTAATTTTGAATTTTCAAAAGTTGTAGTATCTGATTTTCTTTCTTAATTTCATTTCTTATTAGTTGATTGATAAGTAGGCAAAGATTTAGCTTCTGATTCAGCTTTTTGAGCTTATTTTCTTAAGCTGAATTTGAGCTTTTCTTGCTTAAGTCTGAGTTTACCTCTTTGCCCTTAAATTTTAGATAAGCTTTAGTTTAATTTAGACATTTTTCTTTTCACATTTAGAATAAGCACATCATAAGCTCTCCAAATCATCTTTCCTTTTTAAAATTTAGCTTAAATTGAGTTTTTTATAAGTTTAAAAGGATAAACCAAAAGGTTATGCCACTTGTTTCTGGAAAATGTCTTATTGTAAGCTGATTATGGCTTTCTTTGGTTTCTAGCCACTATTGCTTTTATTAAATGTTTTCACTTCCAACTGCTTAATCTACAACTTTTCTCTTTTGAGTTTTTCATAAACAGGCACTTTGGAATTTCAACTTATTTTTAAGCCTAGAGTTAGGTCCCTTTGTTTGTGTCGAGGTTGGGTTATTCAGGGGACCATTTATGTAATTTCTAATTTCTTTGTTTTAACTAGGTTAGCCCGTTTGTGTGTTAAGAAAGTTGAACCTAGTTGTCCTTCTGTTAGTTAGCTGTAAACCAGTTTGTCTTGTATGTCTTTGCATAGATAGTCTCTAAGTAGTTTTTATTAGGTTTTTAATTAATTTTAATTAATAATTTAGGGTTTAGTTTTATTTCTGTTTAAATGTTCTTTAATATAAAATAGTTATAAATAGGGCTTTTTTTTTTAGAAATTTTCTGCCTTTTTCATATATTTAGTAGTAATTTTTTATAATAATTTTTAGGATTAAATTTTTAATATTTTTATTAATTTTAAGTTTTTAATTAGTTTAAATCTTTAAAAAATAATTTCTTTAAATCTAAAAGGCCAAAAATAATAATTCTTCTTTCTAAAATTTTCTTTTTACTTATTTTATTTAGGAATAATTTAATTTCAATTATTTTTATATTTTTTTTATATTTTCTAGGATTTAATTAGTTTTAAATAGTTTGTAATTCTTAAAAAATTCAAAAATAATCTAAAAAATATTTTTCTTTTTCTCCCTAGTTTGAGACTTACTTGTGTGAGTTATGTGGAAATAATGCTCATTATGGTTATGATTGTTCACCACAGTTCCCGTTTATCTATGAACCAGAGTCGTGCTACAATCAAAACTTAAGTGATACTTATTATCCACAAAATTCATCGAGTTTTTCTCAGCAATATCTTTGTTGTGCTTATTGCAGAGGTCCTCATTTTGATTATCAATGTCAACCGATCAATGAAACTTACTATGAACCTAATTCGAGTTATGATTCTTCTGGTTTTGACCAACCACAGCCCCCGCAAAACTCCGTCGATCGTCAAGGAATTCTACAAGCCCTTAATAAAATGCAAGAAAAATTTAAAGAAATAATAAGAGATCAAAGAAAGAAAATAGAGGATATGAGTATCAAGGAAATGATGCATGAACAGCAATTGGTCGATAGAGAGATTAAGGAAATAATAAATGATTTGGGGTATAAAAGATTTCGAGGCGAGGAGATTGATGAAGAATATGAGAGAGACTGTGAGATTAGAATTTAAAAACTTAAGCAAGATTTTAATGAATGGGGAAACGAAGTTCGAAAAAAGAAGCATGCTTACGAAGAAGAAAAGTATGCTGCTGCCTGTCGTTACATGCTTTCTATTACTTGTGATGACGAGGATGATTATATTCCTTTAGGAGATATTATTGCTCGATATTCTACAGCAATCACACCCGACTTATCGATCAAGGAGTCCGAGAATTCTCTCATAATGGGGGATGAGCCTCTTAGCACTATTCCGGCAACGGAATCGGACGAAGTAATAAAGTCTAGTGTTGAGAACCTTGTCCCAATCCCAAGTGAGTTCGAGGGTATTTCTGACGATACGAGTGATGTGCCTAATTGTGATAATAATCGTGTTAATGATGAGTCCGATTTTGTGGAATCGTTGGTTAACCGTGATACTTCGATTGTTTATTCTTCTAAGATCGACCCTATTCTCGAGGAGTTCGCCGGTGAACTTGCTCGTATTGCTCCAATTCCACCGGGAATTGTTGAAGCCGATTTTGATCCAAATGATGATACTTCGAGTGATGACGATTCTTATGAGGATATCGAGTACGTTGATGCAACACCTCCCAATTCGGAGCTCGTCAGCTTAGAAGAGGTTGAGGACGTTATTCTTCGTGACAAATTGTCAAATGTTTATCTTCTCATTTCTAAGATTGAGGCATTAAATGACAATCCCACTCTATCTTCTTTTTCTAATTCTGATAATTCTTTCAGCGATCATACGGAAGAGACGAGAAGTGGCAGTACCACTACTCATGCTAATTACTCTCTTCCCGAGTATGATTCGTTTCTTTTTGAGATTGAGCCCGATCAGGAGGGGTTGATTAGCATTGATAATTCAAATAATACTATTTTGGAGTTTTCCGAGTTTGAATCATTCCATTTTGATCTGTCAGTTCCTCGCCCTCCACCGGAATCACCAGATGTTGAGAAATGTTTTGAACCCAAAGCAGAAATTTTTACCAAGTATTTAAGGGGCGTGACGTTTAAGTTTTTTTTACACAACTTTGGCGGGTTTATTTTTTGTTAATGTTAATTAATTACAAAAAGCCCAAACAAATGTAGCCCAAACAGTTTGTAAATACCACTATTACCAAGCCCACAACATATAAATACCTCTTAACACCTTAGTTTACTTTACTAGTAACTATGAAATCAACTTTAAGTACAACTAGTTGAGATTTGTCAATATTTTCACAAGTACATTCATACAACTATGTCTGATTTTTCAGTTTCTCCAAACTTATGTACGAACCCTATATTTGCTTATTTTGTCAGGTATGAAAATTATATTTGTTTTATGTGCATTTGTTAATTAAGTTTACAATGTTGATTTATGTTCTTAACATGTGTACTTACATACTTTGTTTAACTACATTTTGTTACAGGACAAATGAAAAGCCTGAGAACTATGTTATCTTTGAAGTTAACTATGATGGTGTTTTCAATCTACACCCTTTAAGGTATGATCATGGCAAGATTTTAACTTTAAAGTTATCTAAGTTAATCAGGATGAGTTTCTCAAAACTGCTAGATATGTTGTCATACAAACTGGAATGTGAGATTTGGGGTATCTTTTATAGTACTCCTAGATCTAGCCTAGAAGAAGGATTAACCATTGTCGAAGATGATTTTGATATGAATAAAATGTATGACATGGGTGAAAAGTACGGGTTAATTAACTTGTATATAGCCCATTTTCCAAAAAATTTAGCAGAATATTACTATAAGAACTTGAGTTTTGATGCGGCTGATGAAGATGTTTTTTGTAAAATCAAAACTCATGAAAAAATGATGCAAAATGCTGGTCTTATGTCCCCTGAGGAGCTTATCGCATGGGAAAAAGAAGAAGCTGGTTCACCCTTGTTAAGAACACCCCCTTTAAAAAAAAGGGAATTGAATTCCCATGTAAGAACTTGTTTGGGGATTTCTTGCATGTTGACAGTGTTGCTGATGAATTAGGCTTGCATGATAATTGGTTATATGAAGGACTGAGTTTGGATGGTCCCATAGATGTTGGGGGGCCAAGTATGTATGTAGATGAAACTGTTGTTTGCGATAGCCATTCACTTCCTGATATACAGAAAGAATGTTTTGCAAACTCTGTACCATTGGATTCTGTAGGCGCAAATGTGCAGGTAGTGTTGAAGAAGAAGAAGGGTAGAAGTATGATCAAGGTTACTAGAAAGAGAAAACATCAATACTACAAAAAGATCAATAGGTTCTTAAAAGTTCATGGTAAAAGAGTTTCAGTTGAAGTAGGTAAAGGAAGGTTGGGTGGTTTGGTTGCATTGAATGATCACGAGGTTAATGATGATCCGCAACTCAAGTCACAAGTTTAACTGACAGTTGGTGGCCTCTAAATAACAAGGTTAGTTGGTTTTACGTATAACCACATCTTTTGTAACCATAACTATTCTGGTGCAATGACTTATGAGTAAGCACATGTTTTGTAATATAATGGTAGTTGTGCACACATTATATATTAAGGCCAATGACTGAAATGAGCCAAGAGATTTTTTCTTCTCACATAATAAGCTTGTTAATGAATAAATCCAAATAAAGAAGGCTCAATTTTGTGACAAATTAGAAAAGCGTGATTCCATTAAAATATCGACACGTGGGCATTTAGTGTTACTATTACGTCAGAAAATGTTTTTACTCGATTCAAACAAAGTTTTACTAGATAAATTTATAGATTTGTCTTTTACAAACAAGACAAAAGTAATAAACAATTATTTTATTTTTTCATAATTTGTTTATGTCATTCGATCAAAACATAATGGTTTGACTTTTCTTATTTTAATTCACGAGTTTTCATACTTCTCCAAAATTTCCCAAGCATGTTAACCAAAGAGGTAACCACGGCTAACAAACATACTAATCTAATTCAAACATAAAAACAAACTCAAAACACAAAACAAACATACACACCGATAATCAAACACACACTACACGCACATCTTTGTAATGTTTAATTTTTATTTGTTATACAGCCCTACGACTGCAGAGTTACCATACGGTCGAAACTGAAAATGATCCTGAAGATTAAAGAAATGATTTCCAGTTCCAAAAAGCGACTGGATATTTTTAAAAACATTGTATTTGGAAAGTGGTTAGATCTCGATGACAAAGACTATGACAACCATTTGTTGAACTATGTTCTTCACCATCAAAGGCCCGACCTCAGTAAGAGTATTGATTCAAATATCTTATTTGAAATTGTTGGTCGTACGTTATTGCTAGGAAGGGCTGAGTTTTGCTTGGTGACTGGTTTCACTTGCGGGAAAGTTGTTTTCCCTAAAAATTTGGATGACCGCATTCCTCCTTTTGTTAGACGCGTGTTTTCGAATAAATTGAAAAACTAGAAAAGTAGAAGGCTGGTTTAGGTGAAGCTGCAAAAGGTACAGCAGCCCAGCCAAGCGATAAAGGTGATAAAGACAGTGTGACGATCAAAGACCTTGGTGAATTGGTTCAGGATAAAGCGGGAAAAGGTAAAGCAGCGGGTCTAGAGTAAAAAGTTGCCCGACCTTTTATGCCCGAGGCTGGTAAATGAATTTAAGCAGCTAGGACGATTTATCTTGGGGTGAATTACAATTGGAAGAATTTTCAAACAAGGTTGTGAATTTTGATGACAATGCAAAAATAATCACTATAAATAAAGAAAGAAAATCCTTCTAAATTACCAACGTACACCATACACGGATTTTCCTAGGCACTTAAGGCAAGGATTTATCAAGTACCTTAAATTTGTTTAGATAAGAAATATATTTGTCTAACTAACGACATTTATAGGTTTTAGATATTGGAATCGTTACCCGACAGTTATCACTGATGGTCTAGTAAAATCAGAAGTGATAGCCAGGGTGGTGTGGTTTTAATCTTGCGTGGTCCAAAAAAAACATTTTTGAAAACGCAATTACCCATAACTATTTGGGCTGTAATAACAAATACCAATTTAGCATACCAAAAACAAGATCTATTGTTTAACACGTCCAATCACCAACATTTTTTAACAAAACTCTAAAAGTGGGCAACAACAACCACATTAAACTGAGCCTCTGTGACATGTTTAATAAATGCAGTAGAGAGACCAATAGGAAGAGTCACTCGCTTTAAGACTTACACCACACGAGGCACCAGAGGCAAAAGCCCTTTATGATCTGAGTTGTGAACACTCCCCACAACAGTTTGGTCAGCCATCTCGCCCAAATGAGTACCTGCCATCTTATTCATAGGTGCAGGCCACACGCAAAGGTTCCTCACCATCAAAGTTAGCTTTCCCAAATAAAACCTTCCCCACATTAGCATCATCGGTATCCTCCATAAACCCTAAAAAACAGTAAAACCTGAACAACGAGGTGATTGCCCAAGCAAGAAAGTCTACGCCTACTAACAATGGAACAAAAACCTCAGCAGCTGCTAGGGCTCAAAACTAAATCACGACACCCTACTAACCATTTTCCATACAGAGAAGATACCAGGAATAAGAATGTAAATAATAATCGATAATTAAAACCTTAATAACGAAACCCTAAAGAGTGATTTAATGAAAACCTAAAAAAGATCAAAAACCTACAAGCAATTAGACCTGAAATCCTAATAAAATTAACGTTAAAGCATATAGAATTAGTGATAATAATGCAATAACCCTAACGTTATCAAGATTTGAAAGTAAGAAAGGGTAATCGATTTCAGGGATTTAGAGTTTTCTTCAAAAAAATCACCATAGGGAATCGGTTAGAAAGTCTTTTATAGCATTGCCCGCTCTTTATCGGTATAAACAAGGTACCGAATTGTCCACACAGAACACCCTTTCATCCTCTCGTATATAGTAAACTCTCTAGAGCCAATATCATCTCTACATACAAGAAGCAGACACCCACGCGACTCCAACAATCTCCCTTCCAGATGCAACATGCCTGGTATATCTATTACTTTTAACATTCGATCATCACAACCACAAAGTTCCTCCCCGATGCAACCTATGAGTTATTTGTATGGTTGTTATAATTGGATGGTCATGGTCTTCAATGTTTAAGTTGTAAACCGTAATTTGGTTAACAACCTATTTGTAACTAGAGGTACCGGTAAATAACTTTGATTATTTGATCATTCATATTCCCATGTTAGGTTTGAAACTCAAACAAATTTTTACTAGTTTACAGTGTTCTCTTAAGACTTTGTAAATTAATTCTCATAACTCCTTTGACCAGGAGTTACAACTCTTTTGATTAAGAGTTGGCATCCCTATATATAGAGATGGACATTTTTGCATGAAACACACACCAACAGAAAACCAAAACACTTAGAAACGAAAGGGTTCTTGATTTATGCCTAAAACAAGAACTGCACTTGGTTTTATCCCAAGGAGGTATTTGTGATACCCAGGCATAGGGTCGAATAATATTCTTTGGAAAGTGATTACACGAGTTCAAGTGATATCCGGTAACAATCTTTGGTAATTATTAAATATATACCAACAATAACTTTGCTCGACTTATGTCGTAACCAGTGTGCGACTTTTTGTTTCTCTTATAAGTTTGCTACTCTTTGGAACCCATTAACATGCATCATAGACGCACCTATCAGGAACAAACTAACCCTTATCACTTACTGCCATTTTGTTTTGAAGTATTAAGTTAGGTTGTGTTTTGAAGTGTTAAATCTGGTATCGATTTAAACACTCTGGTTTGAGGCCGGGTGACGGTCTAATGGTGTAATTTACCCTTTTCCCGCCGAAACCTTTTCCTGCTAATTTCCAAAACGGGGACCAAACAGGTGAAGGGAGTCCACTTCAGGAACGAAGAGTGCAATGGATAAAACTTTTTTTGGCAGTCTTCAAAGTACAATGGCAAAACGTATATTTGGTAGCCATGCATAATTTTCATGTAACAAATTTTGTAATCCCTTCAATGTATGTTCATTATGGTATAAGTAATTTGCCAAATGATGGATTTAGGTCCATAACATAATCTGATAACTTTGCTCAACATTTTTCTTAACCTATGGGCGACTTTTTCTTTTTTTAAATATAGCTCTCGACTATTTAGTGTTTAAGATAAAATTTAAAGGCACTTTTTTTAGTTTATTAGTAAATTTAGGTTTTTAGAAGAATTATGAATCTCGATTAAGCTTTTTGAATTTCGATTATGGTTTATGAATTTTTATGATCAAATCAATTATATGATAGTATGTTTTAAGTACATTTTTTACAAGGTTTATTAATTTGGGTTATGGTCTATATCATGGTAACCTTTAACAAACTCCATTTCATTAACAATTATGTTCTTGACTAACGAGGGGTAAATTGCTCGCGCGTTGCTGCGGGGTCTAATTTAGTCTCGAAAGATGTTTAGATTCTATTTTTTTGTTATTTTTCGCTTACATGTATTGTAAAACATTGTTTTTTTGCTTTGTCTAGTTTGTATTTAGTTTTTACATACTACACAAATACATATTATTGTTTGCCAATTACACACTACTAGGGGTGAGCACAAAATCCGAAAAATCCAAATTAACCAAAAACCGAAACCGAACCGAACCGAAACAACCGAACTGAACTTATAACCGAACCGAATTTGTCAAAACCGAACCGAACCGAACTACTAATTCGGTTCTCGGGTTGGATATGGGTTTGGCTGAACCGAAAGCCGAATTCATATAAATATGTATGTATATATATATATATATATATATATATATATATATATAAACACAATTAAAAATTTATCCTAATATAAAAATAAATTCTTTTTGCTAAATATCTATATAATTATTAATTTTTTTTAAAAATAGTAAAATCCGGTTTATTCGGGTCAACCCGAGAACTAAACCGAATTCAAATTCGTTTTTAGGTTCGGTTCGGTTGAATTCTAGTTCAATTTGGTTCGGCTTTTTGAGTTGACTCAAAAAAAATTTAACCGAACAACCCGATAACCGAACCAATCAACAACCTTAAACACTACAAAAATATATTTGATATAAGCCCAACCTGAGCCCAAGTGTATGGTCTTTTTTTTACCGGTCTATAGAATGGAAGAAATATGAACAATCAATGGTCTTCTACTCTCCTTAAAAAAACCCAAAAAGCCGAAGCTAATGGCACAAGATAACAACCGCATGAAAAATAACCCAGCCCAACTATTTTTTGTCGCCACTTGTCATGAACTTTAGTATACTATAGAATTATTGGAATGAAATAAAAGAAAACAACAAGAAGAAAACAGGAAAGAAACGAATCATCCCAAAAGTAGGAAGAAGATTTTATAGCAAAAATGACTTGTTCTTTCTTTCCTCTTGTTAATGAATCTCAAGAAAAACACATAAATTTTAGTTTCTTTCCAAATCCTTTTGTTTCTCCCTAATGCCAGGTATATCTATTAGTTTTAACATTGGATCATCACAACCGCCAAAAGACTCTAAGTAGTTCCTCACCGATGTAACCTATGAGTTATTTGTATGTTTGTTGTAATTGGATGGTCATAGTCTTCAATGTTTAAGTTGTAAACCCTAATTTGGTTAACAGCCTATTTGTAACTAGAGGTACCGGTAAATAACTTTGATTATTTGATCATTCCTATTCCCATGTTAAGTGTGAAACTCAAACAAATTTTTACTAGTTTACAGTGTTCTCTTAAGACTTTGTAAATTATTAATACTCTTTTGATTGACCTCCACGCTACGCAATATACCAAGGCTTAGGCTTAAGGCTTGACGTGAGATGAGAAGTGGAAAAACGTGATAAGGCACGATAAAGCGTGATGCGTGGAGACTTTTTTTAATTCAATTTCGATAAAAATCGTATTTTTATATATGCAAAGATAGTTTATTGACTGTATTCCTTATGTGTGACACTTTTTATAAGCTCAGTATATTTGAAATATAATATAAATATATGAATTTATAAATATGTACATATTTTATTCTGCTTTAAGTCACGCCTTAAAAACACCATGACTCGCCATGGCTCGTAAAGGCGTAAGGCTTGGCCATGCCACCACGCCACGCCTCACGCTATTTATAACCTTGGTCTTTGGTTAGGCAAGAGACATTTTTGTATCAAGTGCATGTGAATTTGATCAATTTGGTTTGTAACTAGATGATTTGCTTTGGGTTGATTACTTGGTGTAGATGATTTTTTTTGTAACTAGATGATTTGCTTTGGGTTGATTCGTTGGAATAATTCCTAGACAAATGTGGTAGGTAATTTTTCAATCCAACATTGGACAATGTGTAATTTCACATTTTTTGTAAATTACTTACAAATTTAAAAGTTGACACAACCCCTATACAGCAAGTACAAGTCGTATAGGAAATGTAAAATATCGAGCAAAGAGGACCCACAATAAACATAAGGCCTATGTGGTCAAACTATTATATATATACTACATTTGTTCCTTAATTTGGAAGAACTAATAAATAAATGTTTGTTCATCATACTACAAAAATTTTAGTTACTTTGTCTTGTGGGGGTATAAATCATGTAGTTTTGCTTAACAAAACTATTACGTATAGTGCCCTAGTTGAATATGTCAAGAAGAAATTATCAATTGAAGATGATTTCTGTACTAGTTTTTGTTACAAAAATAGCAAGATGGAGTATAGAGTAAGCGATGACGACGATCTGGAAGGTTTTAAAATGCAACTGGCAATTTCCAATGGAAAAGTGGATACATTGGTCATTACTAAGTGTAAAAAAGTGATAAACAAGAGTCATGAAATGTGTACTCCAAGACCACGCAACTATCCGCAATCTGAGGTAACTGGTTCATCTAAAAAGCCTTCTGATTATGTTTTAAGCAGTCCGACACTTGACCATATGCCTAAAACACCCTTAGATGTTAATAATGCTTTTATGCATGTATGGAAATCAAATACAGTTGACCATATGCCTCCATCACCAGATGCGCCAGTTTATCAGATTGACCCTGTATCCTCTATAGCCAGTCGGTGTGTACTATTTTGTGGCGATAAATTTTAGGGTAAAATAAAATGTATACAGGCGATCGGTGCAAAAGCAATTGTAGAAGGTTTTGAGTTTAAAATAAGAAGTTCTAATAAAATAAGGTTTGACGCAATAAGCATACATAAGGAATGCACATGGAGAATACTAGCACGTAAGCTTAATGAAAGTAATTGGTGGTTACTCACAACCGTTGAGGACGTTCACACTTGTTCTATGACACGTCTCAATCTTGATCATCGTAATGTAACGGCGACTGTATTGGGTGCCCTACTTGTTGACAAGGTGGCATATTACATGCGCGTCTACAGGCCGAAGGACATACAAAGGGATTTAAAAATAGATTTAAACATAGACATTTCTTACAAAAAAAGCAAAGCGAGGGAGAAAGAAAGAACTTGACATGGCCATGGGTAGCCCTGCGGAATCATTTGCCCAATTACCGTATTATTGTCATAATTTAAAATTAGCGAATGAAGGCACCGTCACACATATTGAGACTGACGCTGAAGGACGTTTTAAATTGTTATATGTAGGATTTGGTGTTGCGGTAAGTATGTAATTCACTTTATTTTTCTTTATACCCTTTTGTTAGTTTTATCATGTACCTAATAAATTTGTTAGTCAAATAGATTTGGGCTTTCTTAACCTCGATGCGCCCGTTGATAATAATTGATGGGGCCCATCTTAAGGGGACTTATAAGGGAACGAATTTACTTGTTGTAGGAATAGACGGCAACAATCAAATTGTTCCTATCACGACTGGCGTGTGTTAAGGTGGTGAGAGTACAGAGACATGGCCATTCTTTTTAAGAAAATTGAAAGAGTCGATAGGTGTAGTTCAAGACATGATTGTCATTTCTGACCGACACCTGGGTATCATGAGTGCATGTGCAACCGTTTTTCCAAATGCATTTCATGGGTATTGTTGTCGACATTTGATGATGAACTGTGAAATCATAAATAAAAAACATAGAGCTATCTATTGGAAGACTTGCAAAGCACACACAACCGGACATTTTGCCAGATTGTTTACTGTTCTTCAAGGGTTTAAACTCGGAGGTTTTCCAAAACTTCTAGCCGCCGGTTTAGGTACATGGTCCAGGGCATATTGCCCTGCTGATCGATACAATTACATGACCTCAAACAGCGCAAAATGCATTAACTCTTTAACAAAGGATATTCGTAAATTGCCAATAACTCGGCTAGTGGATCGGCAGAGAAAGACTTTACAGAATTGGTTCACCAACCGTCATGAAAAATACAAAGGTAATAGAAAAATACTTATCCAGAACTATATATTGTTATGTAAGTAACACATTTATTTTGTAATACTAGCAGACATAGCCGCGGATGAACTTACGGAATGGGCCGCTGCCAAAGTGCATCGCCGAAAGTTAAAAAGTGCAAAGTGGATTGTCGACGAAGTTGACAAGCGCCAAGTTTACCAAGTTAATGACCTACGAAACGTCGAGATTGTCGATCTGGATTCTCATGAGTGTACCTGTTGGAAGTGGCAACTATCAAGATTACCTTGTGGTTATGTCATTGCTACTTCTGTCTATTTAAAATTGACAAACTGTTGTCTATTTGCCAAACATTGGTTTAGGAAAACTAAAGTTAGAGAGACATACAAGGAGTTGGTGTATCCTTTACAAGGGCCATCGTCATGGGAAACGCCGGCAGACAAGTAAAACGTACTTCCACCAATGATGGAAAAATGGATGCCAGGACGACCAAGTAACAATGATCGTTTTTGGTCACGTGGGGAGTCGCGAGATAAGACACCGTGTGGTACTTGTGGTAAAAAGGGACACAAGAGCATGTCATGTAAGGGACCAAAAAAGATTCAATCTAAGAGACAACAAAAGATCAAAAGAGTAAGTTTCCTATTTTTATTCAATCTATGATTCCATAAATAAATTGATGTTTCTTATGGTTAAACAGTATTGATTGACAGAATCTATTCGAAACCCGGTCAACCTCACAACCATCTATGTAAAATGTTGTACCTGACATAAATTCTCAAGACCGATCGCAATCCCAACCTGTGTAAGACGATGATTAGTGGATGATGTTTCTAGTAGCAGTACCTTTATTGCATTGTGTTTGGAGTACCTTATTTTGTGTTAAAACATGTATGTTTCTATGAACTTATCTATAACATTACTATTAAATTAACCTGAAGTAAAACTTTGGATTTGGATTAAGGTTTATGAATTTGTCATCTTGCTATGAACAAAAAGATCACCTATTTAACCACTCAAGTGTGGCCTAGTGGCAAAGGAAGTTATGGCTATCATTCTAAAATGCATGAGGTCTCAAGTTCAATTACTACCCGATGCAAACAACCTAGAAATGGTCACGCCATCCTCTTTAAATGGGAGGGCTTTACCTGGCCGGTTTAAGTCTTTGTGGCGGTGGGCTCAAATTAACCCCGTGGATTAGTCGACCAAAAGGTCTGAAACCATGGTTAACAAAAAAAGATCAACTATTTTATGATTTCATACACGACACAAGCCAAATTTGTGTTCTCAACATTAAAATTCTAGAATCAATATTATTCTCTTCTAAAAATTACATAAAGATAGATTCAACAACAACAACAACAACAACAACATCAATAACATATCCAATCCCACCTGAGTGAGGTAGGAGGTGAAATGTAGACGATCACGCCCCTACCTTCAGGATAAAAAAAATTCAATCACCGACCATCTTTGATTCGCTTATTCATCTCTTCGATATTCTTTTTAAAATTTTCAATTCTTTCATTTCGCCACCTAATTTTCTCCTTGTACTCAAATATATAGTTTTCATCTATTTCATTGTCGGCTTCCAACCTCTTGATGTACTTTGCGAAACTTTCAATCATGCCAAATTCAAATTCGTGAAGTTTTGATTTCCTACATCTCTCCCATGTTTTGTCTCTTAAACCGTAATGTCGATACGGGTTCGGTGTTGGTGGAGATCGACTTCTTGCGCGTTTGTTTTTGTTAGTGGATTTTGAAGAAGATGATGTCATTGGTGGAGATCGATTTCTTGCGCGTTTGTTTATGTTAGTGGATTTTGAAGAAGATGATGTCATTGGTGGAAATCGACTTCTTGCGCGTTTTTTTATGATGATGATCAGTTTGAGACTTTGAGTTGTGTAATTGTAATTGTAATGTACTAGGAGTAGTTTTTTAAAAACAACATGTAATGCACAGAGTAATGCCCCAATGAGGAATTTGACATTCAATCCAATTTTAATACATATTATTTGGACATATTTTCTATTTTTTTAAAATGTTGATAGAATCGTTTGGTGTTTTTTTGTTGTTGTTGTTGTAAACATGAATAACACGAAGTACTTTAACTTTTTTAGGAAGTGGTGAGTCAGAATGTGAACCGCTTTTTACTATCCATATCTACTACGAAGTACACTAGTTTCCAAGT
>BQNB010091882.1:0-26758 GCA_026074375.1 Tanacetum coccineum | reverse complement strand
TCTCACAACAAGCACAACCCAAGTGCAAGAAGTCTTTGAAGACCTCTATAAAAGAGAAGAGAACAAGAAAAAGAAAAAAAAAAATCTTTTTTTTTACTTTCTTAGCTTAAATTTTAACTAAGTTTGCTTTAAACATTATTGTATTCAGTTTCCTTTTAAGTTTTTGTTGTAATCCTTTAAGTTTTAATAAAAAATTTTGAGTTCTCTTGTTATTGCATTTGTCAAAATTCCAAGTATAATTTAAGTCACTTAATTCTGTTTAAATCATTTAAAGATATGTTAGAAAGTTATTAAACCTCATTTATAAGTAATTATCTTAGCTTTTACTTCATTAAAAAGGGCTAAAAAGCCGAATTAAGAAATTAAGGGAGTGTTTGGTTTAGACCCAAAATGGGTCATAATGGTGTTGTTATGGGTCAAGTGCACTCAGCCAACTTTGGCTGAGTGTGTGGGGTTTATTAAGTCACTTAAATCACCAATTTTAGTTTTTAAATGCCTTTTGTATTCTGTCAAATTTTCAATAAGCCAATTTAAGCTCAAGGGCTCAAGCTGCTTATGCAGCTTAAGCACACTATTGTTGTGCTTATTATTGTTGTTTCTAGCCAATTTGCCAACCACTTGTTCTGTCCCTTTTACTTTGACAACATAAGTCAAAAATTTGGCTTTGCTTTTTTTTAAGAACCCTCATTCTTAAGCCCTAATATCAGCATGTGTAAGCTCACCTTAATAGCTAATATTTTGAATATAAGCTTAATTACATGCCCTTTTAATCTGTTTGTGTTTGGTTTTGACTAAAAAGCTTTTATAAGCTTATTTTCATAAGCCCAAAAAGCCCCATAGGCCACTGCATTGCCCTCCCCTGGTGCTGAGCACCATTTTCAGCCCCCTTTTTCTAGCTTACTTGCAATTAAGCTCTAGGTTTTTATTGCTTATTATTATAGCTTATAGGTTTATTTCTTAGGTTTAGCAGCTTAATTCCCTTAGACAGCCTATTAGCTTAGCTTATTTAGGCCTTGAAGTAGCCCTTTTCTGTTTTCTTATCAAAACTGTCACTATAGCTTAAATCATTTCTAGCTTATTTTAGGGCTTATTCTAGGTTGCTTTAGCTTATTTAGGATTCCCTTTTCCCTAGCAGCCTATTTCCATAAGTTTTAGCTTATTTTGTTAGCTTAAATCCCAATAAGAAAGAAAAATAAGCCATAAGCTTATTTAGTTTCTGTCAGTCCAAAAAGCTACTTTTCTGGCTTATTTAGTGGATTTCAGCTTATGCACCTTTTATGAAAAATGTTCTCCTAGTTCCCCTTTACAACTTTGCTTCTTTGGCTTTTTGATAATAAGCACTTAGGACCTACTTTGTAATCGGGGTCCAACTCAGGGACCATTAGTGTAAATTTATCTTTTATGGTTAACAGAGTTAATCCCCCTTGTTAGTTTGTTGTTTCCCAGTTAGTCCTTATATCCTTTTCACTGTTAGTCCCTATAGTTAACTTTAGTTAGTTTTATTTAATTTAATTAATTAAATTAGGTTTAATTTTAATTAGTTTAATTACTTTTAATTTATTCAGTAAAATTTGGGCATTTTTATATTTTTAGAATTGTTAACTTTTTCTTTATTTAATTTTATTTTTTCAGAATTTTTATAACTTTTATTTTTTGTCTTTTTCTATTTTCTTAGTTTTAATTAGTTTTTAATCTTTAAAAATTCATAAAAAATCCAAAAATTAATAAAAAAATATTTTTCTTTTTTATAAAATTTTCTTTTGTCATTTAGTGTCTAGGAAAAATATAAAATTTAGTGTAGGCTTAATTTTTCTTAAATTTCAGTTTTAGACCCGTTTTTACCGGGTGCGTTTTACCGTTTCTTTTCGTTTAGCATTCAAACGACCTCCGTTTTTATTCTAGTTTTTTTTATTTTTCAAATTAAGTTAATTAGAATTTAATTTTGATTTTTAATTTAATTTAGCATTTATTTTCTTAATTTTTAGTATTTAGGTTTCCCGATACCTGATTCTGTTCCCCGTATTTAATTTAGATTTAATTTTAGGATTTCCCAATAATTAATTATGCTTCCCGTAGTTTAAGTTCTATCCATATTAACTAATTTTGTTTCCCGTAGTTTTTAAGATCCCCATTTCCTTTGCTTGTTTTCCCGTAGATTAAATTAAGTTTTATTTAATTAATTTTAGTTGTAATTATATCAGTGTTTCCATCATATATTCTCCATCATTCAATTTCTCATCAAACCAGGATTACTTTCAATTGCAGCCTCGTTGGGACATACGACCCGGGAATATCTCTTCCGGAATCTTTTTATAATTGATTCTTATATATTTAATCTCTTTGTATAGATTTTGACCTTTTGCCTTGGTTAAGGGCATTTGGTTGAGATTTGCATTTGAGTTATTTTATATATACGCTATCAGCGAATCAGTTAGTCAATCTAAAAGGCATTACTTGAAACTCGTAATGACCGTAACGAGTCCTAAACATCGTCTTTGGAATGTCATCCTCTCAAACTCTAAGTTGCTGATAACCAGATCTCAGGTTGATCTTAGAGTGGACACTTAACCCTTGCAGTTGATCAAACAAGTCATCGATCCTTGGAAGCGGATAACGGTTCTTCACAGTAAGCTTGTTCAATTCATGGTAGTCGATGCACATTCTAAAATATCCGTCTTTCTTCTTTACAAACAAAACTGAATCTCCCCAAGGTGAAGAACTCGGTCTTATGAATCCCTTGTCAAAAAGTTCTTGCAATTGATTCGACAGCTCTTGCATTTTTGACAGGGCTAGTCTATACGGGGATCGTGCTACAGGTGCCGCACTAGGGACTAAGTCGATTTGAAATTCAAGTCGGGCTGGTGGAAGCCCTGGCAAGTCTTCTGGAAAGACTTCTGGGAAATCCCGTACGATTAGCACGTCCTCAAGTCGCTTCTCCTTCTAGTTGTCTTCCGTCTTATTTTCGGTAATCTATGCCAGAAAGACATGGCACCCCTTCTCAATATACTTCTGAGTTTTGGTGCACGAGATGATGTTCAACCTCAAGTTACTTCCACCGTCGCTTCCATCTCCTTGAATCGTCAACACTTCGTTCCCATAGGGAATGTGAACAATCTTCTCGTCACAAATAATTATAGCGTGGTACTTGGACAACCAGTCCATACCAATAATAACGTCGAAACTATCGAGCTCTATGGGCATTAAATCAATATTTGTTGATCCCACTTGAATAGATCTTGCTTAGCTTGTAAAAGGCTTAGTTGTATTGAATAGATCCAAGACAACTTATGGTAGAAACTTTGATTAAATATATCAAAGACTATGTGGAATCTAGTCTATGATACTAAGAAGAATAATCAATAAAACAATAAATATTGAATACACACAGAGATAAGCAAACTTTCAGCCTCAATATAAAAACGAACACTCTTGACAGTGTTAGGGTTATACAAAACCTTAAAGCTATAAACTATGAATGTATATGAATGAGAGATATATAAACTACATGCCCTAGGGTCTCCTTTTATACACCAAGGAACCTTAATGGGCTTACAACGCGTTTTCTACTCATACATATCTTTTCCTAATATATCTTATTCCTATCACATAAGCAGTACTAACTTATGCCTTAACAGTACTAACGAAGTCTAACAGTAGAAACACTTCTAGCAGTAGTAATATTTTGTACTGGCAGTACTAATATTACACTAGCAGTAGTAATGACTTAGAACTTTTCCTTCAATCTTGAGCAGCAGCAGTAACTGCAACCAGCAGTTGTAACTTGAACCAGCAGTAGTAATAGTTAAGAATCCTTTTATTCCTAACAATCCTCCCCTAAACTTGATATTCATCATATTAATCATCAAGTTTCTTGAATAAATCTTCTTGAACCTCAGGAGGATGTTTCCAAACATTTTTCTACTTCTTGTACTGTGACTTGATAAATCTGAGGAGATTCTTCCAAACACTTCATCTTCTTGGTCTTTCAACCTGCATGAATATCTTCCTAAGAAGTTCTCTGGACATCTCATTATCTTGATCCACCAAGAGCTTTGCGACAAGCATCAATGTAAGAGTTCCTCTTGACAATGGATACTCCTTCTCTACCAGCATATAGATATCTATTCCCTTCTCTGTAGACACATGATGCACTCCACATGAATCATATAGCTTCCAAGTTAAATCATGGATATGCTTTTGAAGCTTCCATAACTCATCATCTATATCTGGTTCAAATAATCTCTTCAACTCAACCCATATCTCTCTTTCTTAGTTATCAGTTGGTTCTGTTAAATTGAACTTCTCCTTAACCAGACTCCACAACATCACTAAGTCATCCCTATCAAAGGCTTTGAGCATATCATCAAAGAAGTGATGTACCTCAGTATGATTTCTAACTCTGATGATCTTCTAGTACTTCCCACTGCCTTCAGTGTAAATCTCCCAGTCAATTATTGGATACTTAGTTTGTAAGGCTTCAACATTCATCCCTTGCTCTGGAATTATTATCATCATTTGTTGTAGCTCTTCTTGTGACAGTTCATCAGCTTCTTTATCTCTTGTTTCTTCAGCTAGTTCAGAGCTTTCACTAGTCTTTTGCCTCTTAGAACTGTCTTGATCAAGTTCTTCCTCTGCGGCCCTTTTTGAACTTCCAGCTGCTAACTCAGAAACTGCTCTGTCAACTTCACTCTCTATTGGAACAAGAGTGTTTATCTTCCTCATTGTTGTTTCAAACAAAGTCTTGATCTTATCAAAGGAATAACCTCTCAATTGCTACAGTGTATATCCAGCCATGTTCTTTAGATAATTAGACATTTGATTCCTCTTCTGAGCTTTGGTCAATGGTTTTCTTCTCCGCTCTTCTACTCTAAGTCTTTCAAAATGTTTATTTCTTTCATTCATGAGTTCCACAAATAACTTTGACCTTTCTTCAATGGATATCTCTCCTTGCTCATCTGCCTGTAATTTTGTAGCTAACTCATAGTCTGCATCCATCATAGCTTGAACATCATCCCATTCAACAATGTTTGCAACTTTACTAGCTTCTTCTTTTCTTTCTCTTTTAAGCATGGCTTCTTCATCTAACTCTGCTTAAAGTCTTTGAGCTACATCAGCATCATATTCTAAAAAACATGGAAGGATACTGGTCTGACAATAGTATTAACACTTGCATCAGCAGTATTAATTTTGCCAGACCTGGTTAGTACTGCTTGTGTAACAAATCTTCTTTTAGGGTGAGGGTTAGTCATTTTATTAGCAAATTTCTTATGATTCACCCTACTTCAGTTGTTCTACACTGGTCTTATAACCTTTTTATCACACACACAATGGAGATGCGCAAAACTACCACAAAAAAAGCTTTATCTATCATTTTAAAGTCACTTCCTAGTCTTTGGGACATGAGATTGTTCCAGTTTCTCTGGTTCCCTCTAGGACATTATTTGTATTGTTTAGGTGTTTCTACCTTCTCTATTGTTTCCCTAGCAGACTTAACAAATTTTATCTTTTCAGTGCTCTATCTGTTTTTTTGATCCATAACATTAGGTATTAATTCTACCTCACTTTCATCATCAGAATTCCAATCCTCAAAGATTGGAGGACTAAAGCTGTTCTTCCTAATAGTTTTAGATTCTACTACATCACCCTTATCAGCAGACTCAAGAGTTGAATCAACTTTCTTCCATCATAGGGTTAGTAACAACAGGAATTTATAATCCATATTTCTCATTTTAAAATTATTTCAGCCATAAACATTACATCAGGTTTGGAGGGAATGAAATTCCATGTATAAGGTGGGGAAACTACATGATATCCCTTATCAGTTTTGAACTTAATGTACTCCTGATTTTCTAACATCTCAGATGAATTTACAAATCTTTCTGCTGCAGGGAAGTTATAGTGGCATTATTTTCCTTTAGTTCTCTATTTTATAACTTTGTACTTACTTGACTTTCCAGCAAATTGTTCAAAGATTTAGATGAATTTTGAAACTTCTCAAATGTTTGTTTTAACTCATCTCTTTTTTTTTTTTGTTTCCAATTTCATTTTGTATTCAACTAAGGCATTATCTCTTAGTTTAACTTCAAGTTTTAAAACATTAATGCTCTCTTCAAACACAACCTCATTTTTCTTATAATGAGCTAGTCTAGCTTCTACTAACTATAAACCTGCTTAAAAGATAATAAATTAAATTGAGACTTTTTGACCTACCCTTTAACTATTCTGCTATCTTCGATATTTATTAAATTGATTCTCTAATCCGCTTAAAATTCAGAACGACAAATTTTCATATTGTTCTTTAAGAGTAGCATAAGCTTATACACATGTTTTAGAACAAGAATCTACCTCAGAATCTGAACTGGAATAACTTCTTAAAGATGTATATGCCATTAATGCAAAGTTTGTGGGATGCTCTTCTTCAGCTTGGTAGCTCCAATCATATCCTCCAATTCTATCTTGAGCTATCAAGGCAGTTTCAGTGGGAGTGTCTACTGTGACAGTTCTTCTACTATTCTCTCTTCCTTTTTCTTTTCGCCATTACAATAGATATATACTACATTCTCTTGCAAACGCGTGTAGTGCCATGTTTATGACAATTGTTAGCCACTCCACTTTTGACCTGTCAAAGCCAATTCTTTGACCATTTATATCTAGCTTCCTGCTTGTTCTCTTGATGAACCTTCTAGCTCTGATTGTTAGCATGGCCATCTCCTATTGTAAATCTATTTTTTCTAGGTCATAAGGATCAATTTGTTCTAAATCCTCTCTTGCAAGTTGAGGAGAATTGGGCTGACTTGCTAGGAAAGCACATATCACATCATCACTAAGGTTATCTACAGATGTAGAGTTAACAACATTACCTTAAGTATGAGCAGCACTAACTCCATAAGCAGTGTTATCTGCTTCATTTGTGCTGCTGTTGTTGTTAGTGCTGTTGGAGGACACAAAAGCCACATTTTGTGGATTTTGACTTGTGCTTGATGATCCTGTAATTTCAGGTTCATATATCTTCAAGTTGTTGTACAAGTCATCCAAACTGATGGTTTCTATCTCCACTTTATTCCTCCAGATCAAAGCATGAGTCTTCCATTCAGATGGAAGACTTCTCAACAGTTTTAGGTTCATGTCTTCTTGCTCAATAACTTCTCCTTGAATCTCCAACTGACTAATAAGTTTTTGCAACCTATCAAAAGTTTGATCCATTGTTTCTGAGCTTGATCCTGTAAAGTTCTCATATTGTTGCTTGAGAAGTGTCCTCTGAACTTTCTTGGATTCCTTGTTTCCTCCATACCTCTTCTCTATGGCTTCCATGAGCAATTTTGCATCTTTGTATGAATGAAATTTCAGTTGATCTTTATTTGGGAGTGCCATTAATAGAGTTCCTCTAGCTTTCATCTCATTCCTCCTGTCTTGATTTTCTTTTGCAGTAGTAGGTACATATTCCTGTTTAACTATTCCAACAGTTCTCTTTAACACTTTGTTATCATTCAGAATTACTTCTCAGAGTGAGTAATCTGTCATGAGAAAGTATTGTTCTATCCTCATTAGCTAGAGATCATAATCCCTTTGGTTGAGGATAGGGAGTCATGCAGTCAGATTTGTAGATGTAGTTCCTGCCTCCATCTTATCACTGAGATATAGATCTAGGATGTATTGGTTGTTTCTTCTTATTCAAAGCTTCACACAAGCTCTGATACCACTTGTTGAATCCCAATGAATAGATCTTAAACTCCTTAGCTTGATGTAAGGTTTAGTATCCTTAGATAAATCCAAAAGTACTAAGACTGAAACTTTGAGTATATGCTATAAACTATGCGGAATCTAGTTTATATAACTAAGAAGAATTAATGAGAGAGTATGTTTGACACACGGAAGTATAAACAAAACAATAAGCTTCAATATTAATATGAACACTCTTAGACAGTATTAGGGTTTACAACCTTGAAGCTACGAATTCTATGTGAATGTCTATGAATGTATATCACTCTCTATGCCTTAGGACCTCCTTTTATACACCAAGGAGTCCTACAAGGCTTACAATACATTCCTAATATATCATGATCTTTTCTAAAACAAACGTAATTTCTTAAACAAATACATTATACATATCTTCTTCACAAATAACTAATACTTATCTTCGTAAGTATTCTTGTTCTTCAATCAATCCTTATCTCTTCTCTTGTCCTTATGCTTCTGACAGTAGAAACTCTTAAAGCAGTTGTAATCTTTCAGCAGCATTAAGTTACACTAACAGTAGTAACTTTTATACTAGCAGTACTAACTTTTGTACTGACAGTACTAATTACTTAGAAAAACCTTAGATACATTAAAAACTTTTTAGAATTAGGATCCAAGTTTCTCAACATACCATCAAAAATTAATTTAGAAAAATTAAAGTTTTGTTTCTTAGCCAAACATATAACTACTGATGCTATATTAGTACCAAATTCATTCCAAGCAGTTGATTTAGAACTTAAACATTGTAAGATGGTATGAATGAGATACTTCCATTGAGGGGAAAAGAAAGATTTATAAAAAGTAAGTTTATCAGAAAGCTTTTTATACCCCATCAATTGAAGGTTTTCAAAAATCTCAGTGTTTGTAAGACAAGTAATACCATCCTCATCATTAAAGTGAAGATCTCTCCTCACAGATGATTCTGTTATTACTATAGTCTTGCCATCAACTTTGGTACGTATTTGTGTTTCATTATTGACTGTTTTTGTCTTTGCAGTAAACCAAAACTGCTCAATATAGGACACATAGATAGTTGGACTTACAGTTAATGCATACATGATAGGACTAGTATTAAGAAAATCAACTATCTCTGCAAAATCATCATTATCTTCTGATTTTTCCAAGTATGCCACCATATTGTGAGAATCAGCAAAGGTTAAGTCCGCCATTGATGAGAATTGTGAATGTCGGTGATGAATTCGAGTTAGGGTTTGTAAAATTGAGATCATAAGAGTGTTTAAGAGTGATTACTTTGTGAACAAAAATGGTTTTATAGGGAATTAAGCAAACCCATAGGTGAAGTAACCAACTAATTTACGAAAGACACCCTCAGCAGTTGTATCCCCAACGGTAACCTAGCAGTACTATCTTGGCCTAGCAGCATTAACTTTTTGCCTGGCAGCACTAACTTTTCACCCAACAGCATTAAGTCATGCCAACAGTACTAACTCTTGAGTTACTAGAATAAACCCTAATTTTATCCAAGTAGTATGTCCAACCCATTCCAATCATAAATCTAATCAAACAACACCTCAGAGATTAAGCATTCCAATGCTAGCAGTCAAAAATTGAAAACGACTAACATTAAGTGCTTTTGTGAGTAAGTCTGCAACATTATGATTAGTGTAAATCTTGATCACTTGAATTAATCTCTTCTCATATAAATCCCTGATGAAGTGATCTCTAATTTAAATGTTCTTAGTCTTTGAGTGAAATACTGGATTCTTAACTATGCAGATGGTGCTTTCATTGTCAATGAAAATCTTGGTATTCATGAAGTTGTATCCATAATCCAACATTTGATTTTGGATCCATAACACCTGACCACAACAATTAGCTTCAGCTACATACTCTGCTTCAGTAGTAGAGTTGGCAACTATACTTTGCTTCTTGTATTGCTATGAAATCAATATACTTCTAAGAAATTTACAACCTCCTGTTGTGGATTTCCTGTCTAAACTTGCACCAGCATAGTCACTAAGCTTCCAAGTCAAATGGTGAGTCCTTAGAATACCAAAGGCCCAATTTAGGTTGACCTTTTAAGTATCTAAAGATTCTTTTCACAGCATAAAGATGTGAAACTTTAGGTGTGACTTGAAATCTTGCACAAGCACATACAACAAACATTATATCAGGCCTAGAAGCTGTTAGATACATCAATGATCTAATCATTGATCTATATAAGTGAACATCAACATCTTCAACTTCTGCATCCTTAAACAATGGCTTTGAAGTTTCCATGGATGTACTTGCTATCCTCACAATTGAAAAACCAAACTTCTTTAAGATTTCATCCATATACTTGTCTTGGCTGATAAAAATCCCATCTTCTTTTTGCATCACCTGCAATCCTAAGAAGAAAGTAAGCTCACCTATAGAACTCATCTGGAACTTCTTGTGCATCAATTTCTCAAACTCAGTGCATAACTCATTCTTAGTAGGTCCAAAAATGATGTCATCTACATATATTTGAACTAGTAGAATATCACATTTGACCTTTTTAATAAACAAAGTCTTGTCTATTGTACCTCTTTGAAATCCATTTTCCAATAAATAGGTAGACAAAGTCTCATACCAGGCTCTAGGAGCTTGATATAGACCATATAATGCCTTTTCTACCTTATAAACTCTGTCAGGGAACTCTAAATCTTCAAACCTTAGAGGTTGACAGACATAAACTTCCTATTCAATCTTGCCATACAAAAATACACTCTTCACATCCATCTAGTAAACAACAAAGTTCATGAATGAGGCATAGGCTAAGAAGAAAAAATATTTTTTTTTTTACAAAATTTTCTTTTGTCATTTAGTGTTAGAAAAAATATAAAATTTAGTTTAGGGTAATTTTTCTTAAATATCAGTCTAGACGTTACCGGGTGCGTTTTACGTTTCTTTTCGTTTTCATTCAAACGACTCAGTTTTAGTTTAGTTTTCTTTAATTTTCAAATAGTTTAATTCGAATTTATTTATGATTTTTATATCATTTTAGCATTTATTTCTAACATTATCTTATTTAAGTTTTCGATACCTGCTATTTATCCCGAATTTTAGAATAGATTATATTTTAGAATTCCCTATAATAATTTGTTTCCCGTAGTTTTTAAGATCCCCATTTCCTATATCTGTTTCCCGTAGATTAAATTAGGTTTTATTTAATTAATTTTAGTGGTAATTATATCAGTGTTTCCATCATATATTCTCCGTCATTCAATTTCTCATCAAACCAGGATTACTTTCAATTGCAGCCTCGTTGGGACCTAGACCGGTATATTCTCTTCGGAATCTTTTATAATTGATTTGATTCTAATATATTTTTATTTCTAAGTAGGTCTTGATTTTTTTACTTTGTCAAGGGTGATGAGTTTCGATTTGCTTAGTATTTTATTAAGATTATACTATTTGACGAATCAAGTCAACCCTAAATACATAGGTTATTATAAAGAGGTCATCAAGCTTCTTGATGCCGGCTTGATTTACCCCATAGCGGATAGCCCATGGTTGCCTGGGTTATTGTGTTCCTAAAAAAAGGAGGAAATGACGTGGTTATGAATGATGCCGACAATGAACTCATTCCAACCCGACTTGTGACCGGTTGGAGAGTTTGCATTGATTATAGGAAGTTGAATGATGCCACTAGGAAGGACCATTTTCCCTTGCCTTTATGACCAACATGCTTGAAAGGTTAGCGGGGGTGGGTTCCCGATGTTTCTTAGGACGGATTTTTCGGGTACTTTCAATCCGATTGACCCACAAGACCCTCAGAAAGACACCTCTATTGGCCGCCCCTATGGGACCTTTGCCTACAAAAGAATGCCTTTTGGCCTTTGTAATGCACAAGAGATTGTCAATTAATATCGTTAGGACACATATTCAATTCTCTTATCTTCCACATATTGTGGAAACAAGTCTATCCTAAGAGTCCTACGCATTATCCTTATGATATTGCCAGAACATCCGAGTAAAACGAAGGTTCTTTACAATGAAGATGGAAATCCTGCTAGAGCCAACATCAAACAAGCTCTAGGTAGGTGACTTGTGCGATTCTACAAGAATCAATCTTGTGTCAACTGGAAAGAAACAATGGTGCGGTTCTGTGTGAATCAAACTTGTTCCAGTATAAGAATTGACGGTTATTGATCATTTGACAAACAATCAAAACTCTCGAAGTGTTACAAAACTCTTTCATAAGAAACACTTAGTCTGTCTTTTCAAATCAATTTTCTCTTTATTACTAACTGTTTCATTACAGGATATCTTAAAGATGGAGATGAAGATGGAAATTCCCAGTTCCTGAGATGTCAAGTAAATAACCGAATGCCAAGACACGACCTACACTTGTTATGATGTTATGGAAGACCTCATAAAGGTGTCAAAGCTTCCGCAAACTCTGATATCATGTATTCATTCACAAGTGCACAAGATGGCAATCCATTACAAGATGATGTAAGATTATGTTTGGGCGATGATCTCAAGAAAGCTCAAGATCACAGTCAAAGACAAGCGTAAGATGAATCAAAAGATTACTATCCCAAATGTACAAGATATCAAATGTCTACGAGCTAAAGACTGAAGTGATTAAAGTTCGGTATTGTCAGGGGTGACCTCCCTTAGGGGGAGATTGTTAGATATTAGAAAAAGACTCGGTCACCCATTGTATTTTACTGTTTATTATAGCTCGTAGTTTAATAGTTAATAGTACGTTTTTTAATTTTAAGTCGGGTACGAATACCCGGTATATTGTAAGTACTATATATAGCCTCTTCCAACTTTGGAAGAGGCAAGCTAGTCATAATTTCATTTACAAAGAAAATACTTTCTCTCTCTAGAATATATTCTCTTTAGTGTTTCTCTCTCTAGAAACTAGCTAGATCCAAGAATCGACCCCGTGTTATGATATAGGATATACCACATGGAAGCTTAAAACTTTGTCAATTGGAGGTCGCCTAACTCTCCTTAAGTCGGTGCTTGGTTCTACCCCTATATACAACATGTCTCTTTACAAGGTGCCTAAGACTGTGCTTTCTTCAATGGAGGCTATTCGCAGGAATTTTTTTAATGGTATTCGGGAAGGAGAAAGGAAGATAGCTTGGGTTAAATGGACAAAGGTCCTAGCTTCTAAAAGAAATGGAGGTTTAGGAGTCTCTAGCTTCTTTGCGTTAAATAGAGGGCTCCTCTTTAAATGGATGTGGCGATTTTTATCTCGAGATGACTCTTTGTGGGCTCGATTCATTCAAGCCACTCACGGTTCAAATACGCAGGTTATTTCGGCTTCCTATCCCTCTCTTTGGAGCTCTATCATCAAAGAGGTAAATACTCTTAAGTCGCAAGGTATTGATTTTCTCTCGCATTGCAAGATTCGTGTTGGCAACGGTAGAAATACCAACTTTTGGAAGGATCCATGGATTGGTGACTCTCGTCTTTGTCTTATGTTTCCTCGCTTGTATGCTCTTGATATCAATAAAGATGATTCGGTGGCAGACAAATTGAATAACCCTTTCGGTTCTTCCCTTCGTCGTGAAGTGAGAGGTGGGGCTGAATCCACTCAATTTTCTCATCTCCTCGATCTGCTTGATAATGTTATCCTTTCCAATATGGATGATCGGTGGGTTTGGGATCTCAATGGTGATGGTATTTTTCGTGTTAAAGATGCTCGCTATCTTCTTGATGATTTCTTTCTTCCTAAAGTCGATACTCGTACTAGATGGGTTAAGTTCATCCCCATTAAGCTTAACATTTTTGCTTGGAAGGTCTCGTTGAATCGTCTTCCTACTAGGCTTAATCTGGTTCGTCGTGGAGTTTCGGTGGCCCCTGTTTCATGCTCCATTTGCCTTGTTGGTCTTGAAGACCTGGACCATCTTTTATTTGGTTGTAACATGGCGTCTGACATTGCTCGCTCCATTTGCAAGTGGTGGAATTTGGTTTGGTCTCCTTTTGTTTCTTACTCTTCATGGCTTTCGTGGTTCAAGGATATTCGGATGCATTCTAATCCGAAAATGGTGTTGGAAGGCGTTTTTTACACGGCTTGGTGGAGTATTTGGTTGTTTAGGAATCAACTTCTGTTTACGGAGTCTCACCCTAAAAAAGAAGTCATCTTTGACGATATCGTTAGACGGTCTTTTTTATGGTGCTCTTCTAAGGGAAAACAATCTTTTAGATGGGATAGTTGGCTTCAACACCCATACTTGATTCCGTTGTAATTTCTTTTTTGTTTCTTCTAGCTCCTTGCTAGTTGTTTTTTAATAAATTTGCCGTTCAAAAAAAAAGACGTAACATATATTGATGTCAACAATTCTGTTAATATAGACCCAATACAAGATCATCATAAGCTCATGTCCCCAAGATACAACGCAAACATTATAATCACTCACTGATTATAATCATTCCAACTCTAGAACAATGCACGTAAATAATCTGTATAAAACTGTAGTCACATTCCCAGAATACTAACCGAATTGCTAAAGTTGATTGAATATGATTGTAATATGTTAATATAAGCTTGTTTGGCCCCTTTCAATTATTTTGGTCGATAGAGTATATTTATTTGTGACCGACTGAAAGTCAATCTTTGAGTTATTCATCACTAAAAAAAGTTGTTCATCAATAGAAAAGGTTATTCAACAATAAAAGGAGTTGCTCATCAATAAGAAAATCTTTGTTTATCAATAAAAAAAACATATTCATCAATAAAAAAAGGTTGTTGATCAATAAAAAAAGGTTGTTGATCAATAAAAGAGTTAAAGTCATTATTTACTAATGTACCTTCAAAATTTTTCACATATTACGAAAATGCTGTTTTTAGTATCATTATTACCTTCCTAACTTGTTGATACCGACAAATATTGCAAATGTAATTTTCCTAATTTCCACGTCATTAATTTTTTCCACGTGAACTTGACTTTCGTTGACTTTTTCACCTCGTCCATCTTCATCTTCTTCCTCCATTATATATCTCACCTACATTTTTTTCTTATGTTTTTACGAAAGCCATATATACTAATTCACCATCAAGAACACTTTAGGGCATCTCCAATGCACAGTGCGATACATATTTCAATACATTTTTACGTCATCGCCACATAAACATACCAACTTTCATAAAAAACCTCCACAATGCATTGAACTTAACATAATTTTAATAGATACCACATCATTAAACTTTTTTTAATAACTAAAATTCCAAAAACTAATAAAATCATTTTATAAAAAAGTAAAAAACATTTACTTTACATGAAAGCATACAACGGTGCAGAAATGTTAATAAAATGTGAAAAAAAACTATTTTTAATAGATGATACATGCCATATTGCCATATCTGTTTGAAACTATTAAATAACAATATAATAAGGGGAAATCCCATTTCTAAACCGAAAGATTACAGTAGCCTGATATGACAATTTTTGTACAGCTTCTTACATATCTAAGATGTTATGGATAGGTTCATAGTACACTCACTTATGATACATTCAATCTTATCATCGTTATAAGCTTTAAGTGTTTCAGTGGCTGGTCTAACAAGTGTGCTAGAATACATTATTCAATTTTTTTCTCTATTTATATGCATTTGTGGTGACAAAACAGCCCGCAGCGAAGCGCGAGTTTCCAGTACTTGTTGGAATAAAAGTATGTTTTTAAATGATGCTGGTAAATATCTTATTGTGTACAATATGTTAAGATCATTTTGTTGTCCTCTCACAATTGCTACAGTAACAAATATTTTATTCACTAAATCAATATTTTAATATATTAACATAAATATATACCTATCATTTTTCCTATTTTTTTTGTTTTCCTTTTTTTTCCCCAATTCCCTGGTACACTATAAAGCAAAAACAAATAAGCCAGGTGTCCATCCATAGACCCATTATCTTCATTAGATACAACCATCCACAATACCACCGCCTCTTTTTTTCCCGCAGTGGTTTCCACCAAACAAGAGAACACACACACCATACGGTTTTGAGGAAAGCTTAAAACAAACAAGAGAAACAGGGCGTTATTGCACTTTGAAGATGGAAGAAGAAAAATTGAATATACCAGGGTTATGCCTAAATCAAATTCATAAGTTTATTAACCTTAAATTAAATTCTCAATTTTGAGTATTCTTTAGTTTTAGGTTTTTTTTTTTATTTGAGTGTTTTGGGTTGTTTATAAAGTATCCTGAAATCAATTATGGGCTGTAACTCATTTTAGGCGTTTTTTTTATTTTTAATATTTGGGTGGTTTTCTTAAGGAGTGATTTGTTACTCAAAAAAATATTGATTTTGGCTATGTTGTGTAGGCATTTGAGACAAACTGAGTGCCAGTCACTTATGGAAACAAAAAAGGACATCTCGGTGTCTTTATTCCGTCACAAGCCAACCAGGTTCAAGACTTCAAGATCAATGTGTGTATGTGATCACTCGATTATATATATATATCTCAACTGAAAATATCTTAGAGTTGGTCAATAACATATTTTTAACCAATATGTAGGTGCTTTTGGATCAGACCACTGCAGAAACTATCTTATGATTGACCACGTAAAGGTGAAGGGAATTCGGCGAGTCTGACTTTATGATGGACAAGATTTCCGGTGGGCTTTGAATGTTGTGAAGGGTGGAAAGGTAATTTTTTTAAAAACTTAGATGCCTTTCATGGCTTACAAGATGGCCTATTTATACTAAGGTCTTGGTTTCTTGGTCTTCCTTCTCTTCTTTCTTCTGTGTTTATTTGTAGAGACAAAAACCCAAGTGTGCTTGTTGTGTGAGGGAATTCTAAAACAAATCTCAGCCTTCAATTTCTTTTGTGCTTCTTTTGAGTCAATCACAGCCATCGAAATCACTTGGAAATGGTGAGGTATTGCCAACATGGCAATTATAAAGTTGGGGGGAGATAGTGGAGGAGGGGGAAATGTTTTATCCATGGGGTTGTAGAGGTTGCAGGGTAAAAGAGGGTGAGGACACCCGTGAGTTGTTCTTGGGTTTTGTTGGGCGGGAAAAATGGTTTTGGGTAAGTTGACAGCTTTGGCCCCTCATCTCTTATAACTTTATTGCAAATTTTGTCCTTGCGATAATATAGGTTTGAAGGTTTGGCAGAACTGCCCCTTCAACCTATACATACTAATTGCAAAATTCGTCTCTTTATGATACAACTTTAGGGGCTTGGCAGAACTGGTCCCTAAAGTTGTATTTCACCCAATTTGCAAGTTCAGCCCTTGTAATACAACTTGAGGTTTGGCAATTTTAGTCCCTCAAGTTGTATTTTCTTCATTTGACTTTAGACTTTTCCGGGGTTGACTTTCCTGTTGACTTTTTGACTTTGACTGACTTTGGCTTCGATTTGACTTTGTCTTTTCCATTCCGTGCTTGGTTTTGTTTGTTTTTGGCTTTCTTCTTGTATATCCGTCCCTGCACAATTCAAATGCAAAACATACAAATACAATGTATTTTTGGTACGTTTTTAGTCATTTAAGTCCGTTTTTGATAGAAAATGGTATGTGTAATTAAGCACATACCAACATTCAAATCACTAAACTTACTAAACTTGTCATTTTTAATAAGTTTAATCTTTAATGACATAAGTTAACAAAAAAGTAGTAAAAGTAACCTAAAATTGCGCACAAAATCGTAAGATTCAATAACATCGGTGTATATTCATTTATAACGTAACGTTTTCCGTTCGGTTTCTGTCACCAAGACTGTTTCAGTCAACGAACAGTCGAAACCGGTTTTGGAGGTAATCGGTACGGTCAAAACGGTCACACCAGTTTGGGAAAACCGTTAACCTGTAAATCCGGTTTGGACTGGTTTTGTGTTTTTTTTTCGTTTTTCGTGATTTGTCTGTTTTTGGTTATTTAAGCTCATTTTTGAAGGTAAAAGATATGTGTAATTAGGCACATATCAAAATACATCGGAAAGGAAAATACAACATAAAAAATACAACATCATAATCGACAATTAGTAATCATCATGATAGACATCATAACCATATTCAGGCTCTTCTCCTCCCGAACCGGGGTCCGGACATAGAACCTTCGCTGCTAGCAGCATCAAGTGCAATTTTTTCATCGGATAGTGGAATGGCTTCATTTTCTTGCATCTCGGCATCCAAGATCTCGTCTTCAAAGTCTACGGGGGTTTCAAGAGTGGATTTGTCTTGTTTATGCCCTTGAGCGTCCAAGTGATCTTTTAAACACATACACATCTCTAAGGACGCCGGAGTGAGTCTTGTTCTTCTGATTGACAACACCCTTCCACTTGTTGAAAATGCGGATACAGAAGCTACCGAAGTAGCTTGGACACTTAGTATATCCATGGCCATGCGGGATAAAACGGGAAACATTGTTTCCTTTGCCTTCCAAAAACCCAAGACATCAAAAGTTGCAAACTTCGTTGTTTGAATATGTGTGACAAATCTGAATGAACATATCACTCATATTCGGAGGACAATGAAGGATCACTCCTTGCCTTTTTGTTTTTATGTTCTTTCAACCGGTATAGCAACCGGGTCATTTGATTCCTGCCACTCGCCTTCGATGAAGAACCCCCACCCCAACTACTTGATTTGGTTGTTGTTGGGTTACCATATTTTGTATAATAAATATTATACAAACCTTCCAAAGAGTCGGTGAACCATTTTTTTGCCTTAGTTGCATAACTATCGTCAAAAAACTCCAAATCCGTACTTATCGACTCGATAAGAAACTCTACCCCGTGTACATTAAAACATGGATTTAAAGCGGCTGCACAAGTAATTATCGGTGGCATTCTTTCAAAATACTTCTTAAGTTTTTCCTTCATTGGTTTAACCATAGTTGCAAATATACCCCCCTCAAGTTCATATTCGCTTAATTTGGTAGTCATGAAGAAAATCTGTTGAAGTACCAATGGAGATGTTGGGTAGTAAACCCCCGATAAAATTTTCGTGGCATTGTTAAACACTTCAAGTAATTGGGTTAAACTTTCAATAGTAACCCAATTCTCAGCCGGAAAATGAACACACCTACCCTTACTAGCCAAAAGGTCATGAAAATACATCAAAGTAGATCTTTGTTTTAAACCACTTAGGAACATATGATAAGTGGAGTTCCATCTTGTCGGAACGTCCCAATGAGGTGATAAACAAGGTTTCCCCGCTTGTTTACAGATTCTAACATAGCGTTGATGGTTTTTACCACCCGATCTAAATACATCTTTTAACATTGTTTTAAAAGACTCTTTGATATTATTAATCGTGGGCACCGCTAAACCATCTTGCACACACAAGTTAATGATGTGTGCAACACATCGACTATGATAAAACCTACCCTCCATTGGTGGTTCGTATTTTAATTTTAGTTTACCAATTGCTGATGTGTTGTTGCTAGCATTATCCAATGTGATTGACATAATTTTATTTTCCAAGTTAAAATTGACAAACACATTTCTCAACGTTTTAGCTAAAGCACAACCCATGTAGGGAACCAAAAAGTCTTCGAATGCAATGACCCGCTTCATCATTTGTCAAGTATCGGGTTCAATCCAATGTATGGAAACACATATGTAAGAACCGGGCAACCCATGAGGAGTGGTCCAAACATCCGTTGTTAGGTTGACATTAGTATTTAAGTTTAGAAAACCATCAATTATTGCTTGTTTAGCCGTTACCCATAAGTTCATTGCATCACGTTTGAGAGTAGTGCGACTTATATGATTGTATTTTGGTTGCAAATGGTTCTGAAACACCCTCGTTGTTTGCTCGTCGTCAAAGTGGTTGAATGGTAACCCTCATTGAATCACCAAACCCGCGAATTATTCACGAAGAACATCTGGATTGTACAGGAAAATACTCCCATCTCGAGACATAGACCATTGCCCCGATTGCGCAACCCTCTTTAGTGCTTCACAATGCGGATGCGAGATATGATTCTTCAACGTCGAGTTGAAATCTTTCAAAAAAAATGAAAGCAATGAATACATTAAGCTTTTTTCATGTTGTCGGACATTAGGCAAAGGTTGAAGTCTTTCCAAATCTGGGGGTTTCGATTGTTGGTAGGATTTGAACAAACCGTCGGTGCACTTGATGAACCGGCACCGGGGGTAGTTGAGGCGGATTGACTTGCCATTGCTAATTGAAAGAAATTCGGTTTTGCTTTGGAGAGTTTTTTTAGCTTAGGATTGTAAGTTGTAAGTTGTGATTGAAACACTAACACAACCCTTCAATTTATAATCAAATAAAAGAGCAAAACAACAAACAATACACCCAAAAAGTCAGAAAAACGCTCCTTCACGGGTCCCCCTAGGTTAATAAAGCAAGATTCGAATTTTGAAAAAAAAATATCTCGAACCGGTTCGGTTTTGGTTTGCCGGTTCGAAAAACCGGTCCACGAACCGGTAGAAACTCGAAAACCCTAAACCGGTTCCAAACCGCCGTTTTGGCCAAGAACCGGAACCGGTTCAGGTCAAAACCGGGGTTGACCGGTTTGGTTTTAGGTTTTCAATACCGGTTCGGGTTGAGGAACCGGTTTTTATGCTCACGTCAACCTTACACTTATTCATATACTTCTACGGCTAAACACAAATGATATTCGTCAAAAACGTTAATTAGTATAAAAGATAAATATACGTAACTAGGGTTTGTCTCATCTAAACATGCTATAAAATAACAAACCTGAATGCAATCGCTAGTAACAGTTTCGATCGATAGATTGTATTTATTATTAAATTTGTCTGCTCTTGTGCTATAACTAGGGAGGGTGATTTTGGTGTTATGGGGTGTTTTGGTGTTATGGGAAAAAGTGGTGATGTGGCACCACTTTTTCCCACGGCTTGAGCCACGGCACGGAAGTGTACCTTGTGCTCTTATCAAGATTAAATTGTTTTGGACTCTTAAAATAACAAAACTTCATTTTTGAATCTAATTTCAAAAGTTCGAAACACTTTAAAACTGTTTTATTTTTTGTTGTGTCACATTCAAATGTATTTGTGTTGGCTTATCAACAATACCTAAACACTCGAATGAATCATTACTACATAGAAAGTAAAGAACTCTGCTCAATTACTAAGGCAACAAAGATTTGGGCAATAACTTTGTAATGGGAGCAGTACAAGTGAAAAAATAATGAAAATTGGAAGTAATTAAAACTTAGAGTATTGAAGTATCCTCTACAAAAGAATTCCAGCCACGCAATGTGACTTTTTGGGAATTTGTTATATGAAGTTTTAAGTGGAGTTTCTTATGAGGACTGCTACATAATGGAAGTAGTATGCTGGATATGGCTTGGATATCTAGTAGCAGTCTTGTAAGAAACATGCAGAGGGCCTAATACATTGATGATAAGAACATTTCCTTGTCTTAATCCTACTGTGTCAATGTGCTTATTGAACAGTGTGCTGTGTAGACACTGTTAAAGGCTTCACTTATCATCATAAGGAAGGTTTCCTGATGTGGTTGTAGGCCATCTTGGTGATGCCATGTCTGTTGATCCAAGTTGTTGGACAACAGTCTTGGAAATGTAGCCAGAGGAATGTGTATTCCCTGCGTAACTCAAGCCAATTTAAGTGACGCCATACATTGGAAATTACAAATTGGTGTTGGATCTCAGTAAGACAGGATTTTTATCCTCCCCTTGTGATCCTCTACAAGAGCCACTATGCTAAAAGATGTATTTTCTTTGGTATAAGAGGTAAGGTGTTGTAGGAGGAAATGTAGCAAGAGAAGGAGTTCTCTATGGTTTGCCTAGTCTGGTTCTAAATCAAACTGAATTTGATATTCAATTAATGAATGAGAACTTAGATTGGTATGGTCTGGTCTGGTTCTTATTATTTCAAGAACATGTATGTTGTCTGATATCCTTGCAGTTAGGATGTCTGTTGTATTTCCTTCTTTGTATAAAGGATTGGGCATGTCCAACGTCTTTTATAAGTTTTGTATGCATCTTTTTTTTTTTTTGAACGGCAGTTTTGGTCAGCTGGATAATCTGTACGTGGCCACCAAGGCACCAATCTCTCAACCCTAGTTCGAATCATCTCACGAAGAGAAATAACAACCCCCAGGCTAGCCATCCAGTTTCCCATCAAGGGGCTTTAAGGCATCGCGCTGGGATTCGAACCCGGCTATAAATTCTCCTTTTACTAAAAAAATACCTAAACACTCGACATGTGACCGGCTCGTGAATTTTGGATGCCCTGGGCATGAAAAAAAAATTGTCCTCCAAAGCATCTAATAAGTTAGGTGGATGATGATATCAAAAATAGCAGGTCTAACAAAAGATTCTTGTGTCGAACGGATGGACCAATCTACCTGTATCTACTCAACAAAGAAAAATCACACGTTAGAACTTACCCCGAGGCTTTGCCCCGGGATTGAGCTCCGACAGTCAAGTCAGATGATAGTTCCATAATAAATGTATGAAATGTTTTTAGTATTTATTGAGAGAGAGAAATTATCTGCCTTTGGTTGGGTTTCAGCGGTCGTATTTATAGGCTTGTGAAATTGCTAGCGAATCGTCACAATCGAATATTGACATATATATTCGCAATACATTCTGATATGGATAAAATATATACTTGTAATAATCTCTCATCATTGCCTATTTTCCTATTTGGCAATCTATCAATTCATAATTAAATGCTTTCATATGGTGTATTGCTCATTTTTCTATGGCAGCACACACGTGTTATGGAGATAAGGAATATATGCTTATTATTCTAGATGTTGCACATGCAAAATGTTCAATTGACATCAGTGCATTTCATTTATTGCAAGTACATGTATCATGCATTTTTCTCAAATGTGTTATCTTTACTATGCATGTCATCACCCCCTAGCATAGCATGGTAATTATTACTATTGCCATGGTTTGCTATACTCAGCCTATGTTTTTATAAGTTTCTACTTACAATGCTCCAAGTGGTCACAAGTATTAAATTCTTTTGATTATTATATATTTTCTTTACTCATATAAATGTAGGTTCTCTTCATTACATAGAAGGCACTAGATTAGTTCAACGGATATGGAGATCAGTAAGTGAACATTTCATTTCTTTTTGTATTCTTGGTATTTTGTTCATGTATAATATTTTTATTTTTAATTGTTTTATATCTCATGTAGATTCCAGCGATCGTAACATGCGTCCTAGTAGCGAAAATTCACCTGCTCAAGCTAGTGGATCTCAAGGGGCTGTGAAGAAGGTTACCAATAACCCGTCGTTGCTTCCACCGGATTTAGGGCCGGTTGCGGATGATGTTGCTTTATCTGACGATGTCACTCCCTGGACTGAACAAGATCACGGTAAGATGTCCGAGTACATGTTTATGCCCTTGTCCCATGAATCAGTGAGCTATTATGAGAAGAAAATTCATGATATAAATATGCTCTACTCATTGTGATGACCACTAATGTTACGCAAGAGGAGAAAAGAAAATATATTCCCAACTTTAAAATGCCCTTTTATATGAGAACAATGATTTAAGGTCTAAGTATACGGGAGCATGTTCTAGCTATACTTACATATCTGAGGAGCTGAATAGGTTCAAACAACAAGCGGCTGACTTAGGCGACGCGGCGGCTTCTTTGCAACGAGAGAAAGAGTCGCTAGCTTATGAGATGGTATGGGTGATGCGTGAGGCCATCCCTTAAATGGTTGGTAAGGTTCTGACAAGTCAAGAGTTTGAGGACGAGATAGCAAAGGTGCGCACCTTTTTGGTTGATCAGGGGCGTGAGTTGGGTAGGCGTGAATCGCGAGACCTTTCGCTGACCATGGCAAGTGGTATGAACCGTGTGGAACCCGACCCTACTATGCTAGAGGAGATTAAAAAGGTCGAGGCTGGTTTGAAGAAGGAAAGTTGGGATTGTTTGAAAGAAATAACCAACGCCCCCGAGTTATCGACCTCTGTGCTTCGTTTCGTTCTTCGAACCGCAAGTGGTGCAGTTTAAGCTCGCGGACTCTTTGGGTTGTTTGTATAATATACTAGTTTATCATATGTATTTTGCGGATGGGTGTATGTTTGCTAGTTTTGTCGTTGTACGATGTCGGGTATAAGCTAGCAGTTGGGCAAACATACGTACTACTTAACCCTTATGTAATATATCTACTTGTGTTTTAAATTTTCATGTTGCTACTTGCATGAAATATATAAGGTTGTTCGTTCATGCGAAAACTATGAAACTGTTCATGCTTGTAAATTTAAATGAAAAATATTGTACTAGTTGTGTCTAGTGTTCAGCAATCTATATGCATTTTTTATGTACGAATATGAAAATGTTGATGTAAAATATTATCATTGAATATAGCATGATAACTTGGTTAAAGAGTTGTTATTAATGAATAAAGAGTGTAATGCATTTAAAAGGTTCTTATGAATTAAATTTTGCACTTCTGATTGTTGGTATCCAAAAATGCATGCATTAAATAAGGTTTATGTTGTGTGTTGTTGTCATTGACTTTTTATATTTTTGTGAGTGAAAAATGTAGGAATTTAGTACTCGTGTGAAGCTTTTTATGCTTGGCCTACATTGACTATAAGATTTCAAGTATGATGTGTGTGAGCAAAGGATAATTGTAACTTTGCATTTATCTTCATTGATCATTAATTTTACGAGTATTACTAATATACACATTGAGTGACAAATCTACTGTCGTTTTGACAGTGGACCACTTTGCTACAGTAACGGGCTTCCATTTTGGGCTAGCCCGATTTTTGGTTTTTTTTTTTAGTTATTTTGTTTTTCTTTTTTAAAAAATTTGTATGCACAAAGTAGGAGGGAAAAAAATATTACAAAAGTTCCGATTTATTCAAATAAAAAAATACCTGCGAAAACATCTTCGATACCTAATAACTTTAAAATAATCGATATGGTCACAAACGTACAACCCATTATATTAAAAAAAAAACCATATAGCAAAAAAAAAACAACACTTTAAACATGAGGCCCAACACATAAGCCATATAAAAAAAATTATTACTAATATACACATTTGTCGACAAACTAGCTAAAATTGCATATAAATCTGCCAAAGTAAAAAAAATACAAAACGGTCCCTCAACTTTTAACTATTTACGATTTTCTTTACACAAAAAATCCCGTAAAAAAATTCGTTCATGCGAAAACTATGAAACTGTTCATGCTTGTAAATTTAAATGAAAAATATTGTACTAGTTGTGTCTAGTGTTCAGCAATCTATATGCATTTTTTATGTACGAATATGAAAATGTTGATGTAAAATATTATCATTGAATATAGCATGATAACTTGGTTAAAGAGTTGTTATTAATGAATAAAGAGTGTAATGCATTCAAAAGGTTCTTATGAATTGAATTTTGCACTTCTGATTGTTGGTATCCAAAAATGCATGCATTAAATAATGGCTTTATGATGCCAATGTGGAATCTAGATAAAAGTTATATTGTTTATGTTGTGTGTTGTTGTCATTGACTTTTTATATTTTTGTGACTGAAAAATGTAGGAATTTAGTACTCGTGTGAAGCTTTTTATGCTTGGCCTACATTGACTATAAGATTTCAAGTATGATGTGTGTGAGCAAAGGATAATTGTAACTTTGCATTTATCTTCATTGATCATTAATTTTACGAGTATTATTCTTTCATTATTCATGTGTTTCATTGTCACGATTTTTTTTTGTAACTTTCTTCAAATTTCCGCTTAGTAGAATTTGTTGGGCCCAAACTTGTTTAATCCCTTTTAATGACGGGATAATATCTGGATTTAATCATGTTGCTCTTTGAGCTTGATTTATGTAGCTTCTCACTCGTATTTATCCTTTACTTTACAGGATACCTGAGATGTTGTGTGCTACGAAACACATTATCACCTATTAGATGTACTTCAGAAGGCTCAAATATTGTAGTAGAGCTTTTTTCACTTGATAAGAAATTTATTTAACAAAGTGATCGTACATGTTATTTATATACATGGTGCTTTACATGGTACGTTCGGTACGAGATACGATGATTTATTGATTCGATTTTTAGAAACAGAACTTGCGCAAGTTACAAGCGTGCCATGTTCTTGGTATTGTTTTCCCATGCATGTCTGCAAGTACGTACGTTCCTGGACGTTTGGCCTCGATAATTTGATATGGCCCTTCCTAGTTGGGATCAAGTTTCTTTTGGCCCTCTTGGCGGCTTGCTTCATTTTTGCGGAGCACATAGTTTCCAACTTTGAGGTGTCGATGACGGACCTTTTGGTTATAGTATTGCTCCGTTTGGTGTTTATATTTGGCTTCGCGAAGTGCCGCTAGTTCCCTTCTTTCTTCTAGAAACTCTAGATTTAAGCGAAGTTCTTCATTGTTTTTGTTTTCGTCATATGAAGATATGCGGTAGGTAGGGATCCCTAATTCTGGGGGAAGCACAGCTTCAGACCCGTAAACCAAACTGAATGGGGTACAGTTGTTACCTGCTTTTGTTGTCGTGCGGTATGCCCATAACATGTTTGACAATTCTTCCACCCACTGGCCTTTTGACTTTCCTAATCTCGTTTTGAGTCCTTGGAGGAGGGTTCTGTTAGTTACCCCTGTCTGTCCGTTCGCTTGAGGATGTGCTACTGAGGTAAATTGTTGCTTGATATTAAGCTCGCTACACCAGTCACGAAATGGGTTTTCTGAGAATTGTTTACCATTGTCGCTTACTATGATGCCCGAAATTCCAAAACGACACATGATGTTGGTCCAAACAAATTTGAGAATGTTTTTACCCGTAATTGTTGCCAGGGGTGCAACCTCCACCCATTTTGTGAAGTAATCGATAAATGGCCTACTATATCGATTCCCCACTTATAAAATGGCCACGGACTGTAGATGCTTGCATGTCATACTGTGGTTTTCGCAATATTGGGGCGTGTTCTTGACAGTTACGGCAAGTGATGATGATATGCGTCGCGTCTTGGTACATTGTCGGCCAATAATATCCTAGCCGAGCTGCCTTTTGGGCAATGGTCCTTGCTTCCGCGTGTGCTCCACATGACCCAAAATGTACTTCCTGGAGAATATATTGTGCTTGGTTAGGACCAATGCATCTCAGCCATGGTGCTAAGTAACCCTTT
>BQNB010091881.1:0-24238 GCA_026074375.1 Tanacetum coccineum | reverse complement strand
TTACAACTAAAAACATGTACAAACTAGCTATTTAACGTATACACTTTTTCGTACATCTTTGAGTGACCGAAACTTCATTGTTAGGCGGAATTTCGTATCTCTAACACTAAGCCTACCAAAAATCACTTTGAAGCTATCAAACGTGTCTTTCGATACTTGAAAGGAACCATTAACATGGGTCTTTGGTATCCGAAAGACAACGTCATGTCACTAACAGCTTATGCAGATGCGGATCATGCGGGATGTCAAGATTCAAGAAGAAGTACGTCGGGAAGTGCTCAGTTTCTTGGAGATAGATTGGTTAGCTGGTCATCAAAGAAACAACGAAGCACCGCAATATCAACTACAGAGGCTGAATACATTGCCATGTCTGGATGTTGTGCTCAAATCCTTTGGATGCGATCACAGCTCAAAGACTACGGATTTGACTTCAATAAAATTCCTCTGTACTGTGATAACAAAAGTGCTATTGCTCTGTGCTGTAACAACGTCCAGCACTCTCGCTCTAAACACATTGACATACGGCACCATTTCATCCGAGAGCAAGTGGAAAATAGAGTGGTTGAACTCTACTTCGTGGAAACGAATTATCAACTTGCAGATATTCTCACCAAAGCCTTACCAAGAGAACGGTTCGAATTTCTTCTTCCACGCCTAGGCATGAAGAGTTTGACCCCTGAAACTCTCAAACGTCTTCAAGAAGGAGAGGATGAGTAAACCAAATGCCTTCATATATCCTTTGTACATAGTTAAAAAAAATAAATATATATATATATATATAATATTTTAAGTCATTTGGAATTACTAAAAGGCTTGCAATTACTTCAAATTGCAACCCGGTTTAATGTCTGGGCATGGATTACTTTATATCCATGCTTTATGGGAGTAGAGTAACACAATGGTGATGGGGGAGATGTTCGCCTGATCTTTTCATCTCAATCAACGACTACAGCTCTTTCAATAGAAACCGGGTCGTTGTTTGAGGGGGAGAGTGAATGTGAAAAAATCTAAGGGGTTATAAAAGACTGTGGGTTGCTATAAAAGTCTAATCTTAGATGGTTGTTGTATTCTAATGGGTTAATATTTGAAGGGGAGTTAATTAATTTTAACTCAAAAGGTCCAAAGTTATCTATTGTTGTAATGTTTAGGGTGTAAAAAGCATTTGCTCTTTGTTTCCTAGCCTTATTAACCAATAGGGACTAAGTTGGCCAATTGCCTATTCTTAGAAATGCCTTAGAAATACTTAAAACAAGAAATAAAAGAAGATGGAAACCAAAGGGACCAAATTTGCCAAGTATGTAACTTTGGAGTATAAAAGGGCGGCGAGTTGCCATTTGGTCAAATCCTACGAAAAACAGTCAAAGAAAAAAACACACACACACACTCACGCAACTCGCCGCCAAGAAAGAAATCTCAAATCGCCGATTTTCAGTGTTTCTTGCAAAGGTAATCATCGATCCTTAATCTATATCATTTATTTAGTGTGTATATCAAAGGAATCGGTCGAAAACACATTAAAAAGTGTAGAAAAATAGATCTAGGGTCGTTTTAAGACAAGTACACCAATGTAGTGTTGTAGGGTGTGATCTAGTTGCTGGGAAGTGTTCATAAGGCATATATTAATGTGTTTTGATGTGTCGTTTTCTATCTCAAACATTAGTGAATGTGTAGCGTTTGATTCTTATCGGCGGGTTGCATTTTAAAAGGTAGATATATGTGTGTTTGATGTAAAGAATGGTAGCAATGTATATCTATAGCATAGGAATGCCTTAGGAAGTGATTAGTATTGAAATAGGAGGTGCGGGGTTTGAATCTTAAGAAACCGGCCCGAATGGCGAGTTGCGTGTATTTCTTAACGGCGAGTTGGTTATTTTAGTATTTATTAATAAATTACTCAACCCGCTGGTTCATACGGCGGGTTGATTCTTAGCGAGTTGCCAACAGCGGGTTGCTTAAACGGCGGGTTGCCAACAGCGGGTTGCTTAAACAGCGGGTTGCCAACAGCGGGTTGCCAACGGCGGGTTGACAACAGCGAGTTGCCTAAATGGCGGGTTGACAACAGCGAGTTGCCTAACGGCGGGTTGACAACAGCGAGTTGCCTAAACAGCGGGTTGCCTTATGGCGGGTTGCCTAAACAGCGGGTTGCCTAAAACAGCGGGTTGCCTAACGGCGGTTTGCCCAACAGCGGGTTGAATAACAGCGAGTTGCCATAAATTTCTATTATTTTATTCCAACAGGTAAACCGCCGTCTCTCGGCGGTTTGGTCGAATATTTTATTTTCGCGGCGGTTTGCTCAATTCTCCTAACGGCGAGTTGGCATTCTGCCTAGCGGCGGTTTGGGCTAAATTTCATATTTTGACCCATTTGAGCCCAATAATCTATCAAGGCCCATTCGAATGACCCAGTTGCTTTTCTAAACCCCATCCGGGCTTAGTTAACAAGTAATTGATCCTGTTGGATAATTAGTAGATTTTAATCAAACCAGAGTTACAACTGTTTTAATCAATCACACAAGTTGTACATGACTTTTTATCAATGCTAAACGTTTCGCTCTAAAACTTCATTTCTCTGCTATGTTTGTTCTTCTTTGTTAAATTCCTCTTTTTGCAGAATACGTATGGCAGAAACAAAATTGTTTCCGCTCAACTCCTACAAGAACAGATGAGCAGATTATACCTCGCTCTCATGTGGTAAACAATCGGAAAAGCACTACTTTTCCAATGTCACAAAAGATTCCAAAGAACCAATCTTTCAGATATCAATGGGACATCTGGTGAATACCAACTTTCTACCACAGCATTCACTACCTCAACAAATATTCCTGCTATCTACCTGCAACAGTTCTGGAACACTATGAATATAAACGAGAAGACAGGGGTTTTATAGTTGTCAAAGTTGATGAACAATGGTTCGATCTAAGTGTTGATCTTCTCAGAAAGGCATTAGCAATTACTCCTGTCATCCCAGCTCATCCGTTTGAGTTACCTCCGTCTGGTAACATTGTCATTGATTTTGTTATTGAGCTAGTGTTATCCCGAACCTGTTGAAATTATCTCCAAACATAAGGGTGAATTATGGGTCACCAATCCCATGGAGGGCAATTCTATCTTAATCAACAGGTGCTGACAGAAAAAGGACTTCTTGGGCAGTGGACAAACCCAATACCCGTTCTGCATATGCTGTGGGGAATTCGTTCACTCAAACTAATGTTGATCATGCAGAAGCTGTTGTGGGGAAGAGTTTTACTCAAGGGTTCAGACATTTTTCTCACACAAGGCAAGTCACAACGCCAGTCTGAAGAACCCAAAGAAGAAAGTAACTCCTCTCCTCATCCCTTATGGACGGTTTTCCAAGGTGATAATCTACTACTTGGCAAGTAATAACAACATCCATCGACGTCCTGATTCTGCTGTTCATCACACTAGAGATGATTATATCTTAGGAAATCTCAAGTTTGTCCCTAAAGGTGAGTCAGTTGAAGTGTTGGAATGGCAATTCCGATCCCATGATAACTGAAGCCATTCAACAATCCTTATTATTATCCAAAGTATTGGAAATGGTTTGCTGAGAATACAAAGAAAGAAAAACCACCTCAAGAATAGTGCAGCGTGCAACCTGCAACAAAGCGTGCTACACCCAAAAAGCCCACAACCACCACACCAGTCAAACAAACCAAGCCAGCTCCTCCTCCGACAAAGAAACCTTCCAAGCGTAAGCTTCCACAGAAAGTTAGAAAGGGAAAGCCCACTTTCCAACTTGTTGATGAAGATGATGAAGCTCAACAAGAATCTGCTCCTCAAGAAGAAGGTAATGATCCTGATCTCGAAATGGCCAAGAAGATGAGTTTGGGAAACGCTATCAAGGAAAAGGGAGAGAGGAGGAGAAGGTTTGATGATGTGACTTGGAATGAGACAAATTATGCTCAGCTTAGATCCGGACTTTCTGCCACATGGTCGGGCACCTGTTGGAGGTAGAGTAACGATCGGATCCAGTTGTAGAAGCAACTCCCAAACTGCAATGAAGGTAGTGGGAAAGGGAAAGGCCGTTGTAAATGAAGAAACCAAGTAGCTCATCCCTGATCGATTCGTCAAAGAAGAAAGAACTACTGTCAGTTTTATCTTGTTAGGCGTGATCAAACTCCTCCCCTGATTGACAACTGGACATCTTCTCAACCCTATGATGACAAATCAGATAAAGTGATCCAGGAATCTTCATCAATGTTCTGATTCAGAAACAAAGCTGAAAGTGAAACAGAAGCCATGCTACTAAAGGTGACAAAGTTCAAGATGAAGTAGGACACCGTATACGTAACATCAGGAGTAAGCATTCCCTGTATCAGACCCTGAAAGCACATGAGGCTCAGGCTGGACCTGGACCCTGAGCCCATGAAGAAGGACCTGACTGGATCAGACTCTGGAAAATTACATGTCGTCTTTGCTGGACAAACCTTGAGCACATGGATGATGAATTTCTCGATACAACCTACCCGGGTTCATTGAAAAACCTGAGAGCTCAGTACAAAACGAACGTTTCATCGATGATAAACCAGAAAGTCATTCTGTTTCTATGTCTTCCATTGAAAATCTCGTGATCACTTTTAACTTTTGGGATCAATTCTTTATGATAACCAACCGAAGATGATCAGGAGAAATCTAAAGCTAGAGAGGAGTCTGATTCCACCATACCTAATCCTAGTCATCAGACTGTAACGTGTCAAACTCTCTGTATTGTACTTCCCTTCACAAGATGTCTCATCCTCAAAGCGGTCAATACTGGTTTACTCTCCACCAATTCAACACCGGAAAGCTACAACAATCACCACATCTCTCCCTGGAAATCACTCCATTCATCGCCCCTTCAGTATGATTCTAGTGGCCAAATTGGAACAAGAGATGTTGAAGTGAGAAGGACTGATCACTCTACAGAGTCTTGGCTTCAATTAATGGATCCAAGTTTCCGAGGCTGTGATAAATTATTTAGGAACAATACTTTGATGATGCTTTCCCTTAAGGTTCTTGAACGACACACTGGCAGATTTAAGGCGAGATAATTACTCTGTGTTGCCTTGGCCCAGAGTCTGTCAAGACATCAAGATTATGAAAAGAGTTCCGAAGGAGATTATCAAAGCCAAAAAGGAACAGTGTGAGGAGAAACATGATTTCAATTACTCCATAGTCAACTGATAAAGTTGATCTTGAATGAATTTGATCTAAAGAGGCTACTCATTCAGGACACATGAATAAGATCAAGTCTGCAAACCAGAAATACTGCAACTACGTCTATACCATGCTCTTATGGAAGCTTTGATAACGATGAAGATGCCATGGATAAGGAAGTTGCAGCAAGGTTTAAAGACCACAAGAGAAAGAATGATAGTGATGTGATGAAGACGATGATGTGATGAAGGCCCTTCAGCTGGATTCAAAAACCAGGGCTAGGTCAACAAAGAGAAAAGAGATCTAATTCTGCGCTTCTGGGTCAGCTAACCTCCTCCGAAAGATGATGACCAAAGTTCAAAAGAAAACCAAGGGAGTCTGAGGCATCGGCTTCCAAAGACAACATCCATCTCTCTCCTAATGGATGGCAGATCACGAAAAATGAGGAGGTGTGTTGACTCTTCGTATGCACAGATTCTTGATCCCGAATCAGTAACATCTGCACAAATCTTCAGATTGAATTTCAAAGCATGATTAAATGGAATGACTTCAGATAGGGTAGGACACTGACAACGATCACACTTTCCATGGTGTGACCACTACGTGGTTAAGCGATTCCAGAAAGTGAGTGACTGCATACACCTGACCAGAATGGGACCATTTCCCCAAAATGATGTTCCGGAAACCAGAACATAACTGGGCAAATGCTACGCCACAAGTAAGAGTTCCGGAGGGAAAACATAGCTTCAAGGATAGACGTATTGATATTGGGTCATTCATCATCAAATTGGTTCTGCAGACGAACAGGAAAGAAGAAGCTCTTTGCTAAGCTGATGAAGGTCTGCATTCAACCTTGTTAAAGCTTTCATAAGAACAACGTCTTTCTTCAATATAGGATGGATGAATGCCATAAGCTGCTGACAAATAAGGTTGATTTGAGTAATCCTGAGGGTCATCAAATTCCACATATTTTAAATGGATCCACTGCCCTTAGGAGGACAACCAGGTCAGGGTAAACGATTCAACCAAAATCTTCTTCATTTAACAGATTTAGGATTATCCTGTGACAGGTGACAAAGAGCGGAAAAATTGCCTTATTCCATATCCAAGCTCAATGCCGCTCGTTACTAGACTTTGGCCTTGAAGATTTAATTCAATCGTTTGTGGGTTGAGATTCGTGAACGCGAATATGGACATCAGTGCGGGCTATGGCATCACTCACTGGTGGTTGAGGAGGAAGGAATTCTATATCATCAAAACACAGTGAGTCTTGATCGTGAAGCAGTCAGATCGCAGAGATGCGAATTCTCAGTGTGATCAGTGTCCAAAGTGTTTGAAAAATATGGGATACAAATACCTAAGAGAGATAATTCTTCACGATGCTGATTACAGAGAATACAAGCATCTCGGAAAAGGATTTTCAAAAACTCTTCATCCAAATGATTTTGAAGATCTGTTCTTTTCAATATTCAGAAAAAGCTAACCATTGCCCAAAACAGACAAGATAGTTTCACACCGGCAGTTAACATGTGGATAAGAAAACATGGTGATCAGAAATCGTGTGGTGGACCTACAGCTCGGGATTAAAGTTATCAAACAAAGATTCAACCTTGAACGTCCTAATTTTGGTATGCAATGACTATTACTTCAAAGAAGACTATACAAATCGTCCCTATAGCCCAAGAGCAGTATTTCTACTAGGGAGATATAAATGATCAACAGAAAGCTTGATGTAGGCTGTTCTGAGCTTCACAAGTTTAGTGATGGGACTGTTGACAAGAGTCATGGAATAAGCTAGACAATGGTTAAAGACTTTCATTGTACGAGTACAATAAGGGCATGGAGACTAGGAAGTGGTAGAGAATGACAAGTGAAGAAGCAAAGACTTTAATCCACAGCAATCGAGAAAAGACTACTGATCTGGATCTATCGAAGTCTAGAGAAAGTTTGGTGTACTTTTTTTTTTACTTTTGATTTTTATTTTTTGTTTTTCTTTTTTATCTTTATTGTCCATTTTTCTTTTTTTCATTTTTTTTTTGTTTTTTTTTTTTTTTTTGGAGATTAATTCTTGATTTCTCTGGGTCTGTGGCTTTTTTGTGGAGGATTTTTTTGTGTTTATTTGGTTGTGTTCTTGGTATGGAGGATTGTGGAGGAAGAATAAGAGATATTGACTACACGGCTGATAATCGCAACAACGTTGCGACTTCGTCATTACAATCAAAAGTCAATCTATTTCTTTTGTGAATAATATCCTTGTCACTTGTAGCTAGTTAATTTTGATGATTAAGTGTAGGAGGTAATTTTATTCCCTCACACGAATGAGGGGAGCAGTTATATGTTCTATTTACACGAATTGCGAATTAAGCCACACTTTTCTCCACAAAATTTTTATATCATATTTAAATCACTTGCTTAGTCCAAAATGTCAAGGGTTTAAATTTCTTGATAAGGGGAGAAAATGTGATTAAAATATGTGTATTATAATAAACTGTGTTTTTATTAGGTCTCATTATTACTCCCTTTTTGCCCAACGTGCCTAAACCATTTCGAAATTACGAAGCCAATTTTTAGGGGGAGCGTTTCTGAAAAAATCAAAAACGATCAAGTGCTAAACGCTTTGCTATTTATATCACTAAGTACCTTAATTGAAATTTTCAATTGGTATATGAAAGGAGAATGTACCTAAAGTCGACCATGCATTTACTTAATTGGAGTTATAAGGTTGGTAAGGTTAGGTACTATTCCTTATTTGATCCATAACCGGAGGGGATTCTACAAGGGGACATCACTAGTTAGTGATAGAAGTCTTAGGTATGACATGTAAAAGGAGTAAAAGTGAGAATCAAGGGAAAAAAAGTGCCGTTGCAGATGGAGCTAGTACTTGGATTAAATCCCAACAAGGCTTAGGTCTGAAGTCTTCGGTAAGCACCTGAATGGGTTGCAAGAATTAAAAAAGAATATAAAGATAAAGGGTTGTAAAGAAAGAAGCTCTCCATTCATTAGGAGGAAAACGGGTCAATTCAATGCTGCACAGAATCACTAAAGATGATTGATGACATTGAAGATCGAAATCATGGAGCCCAGTGATGCAACGCACAAACCCTCCCTAGCCACTCAGAATCTTTTAAAAGATTTTCTGGTTTATTTCTCACGGGGAGACATAGAACACGGTATCTATTGACCTTCTCACTCCGAGTTAGTTGATATTGAATCAGGTGGCAGGTATGCTTGCTCCAGCCTTCGATTACTAAAACCAAAGGCACTATTGAGTCTTGAGCCTAGAGATCGTCAATTAAATCTCGTTAGGACACATATCCAATTTCTCTAGTCTTCACACACTGTGGATACAGGTCTATCCTCAAGAAGTCCTATGATTTATCCTTGTGATATTGCCAAGAACCATCCGGTGTGAAACGATAATTTTTCACCAATGAGATGGAAATCCTGCTAGAGACAACATCAGAACAAGCTTAGGTAGGTGACTTGTGCGATTTCTACAAGATTCAAACTTGTGTCAATCTGGGAAAGTTACAATGGTGCGATTCTGTGTGAATCAAACTTGTTCCAGTATAAGAATTGACGGTTATTTATCATTTGATAAACAATCAAAACTCTCGAAGTGTTACAAAATTCTTTCTAAGAAAAACACTTAGACTGTTTTCAAATCAATTTTCTCTTATTTATAACTGTTTCATTACAGGGGATATCTTAAAGATGGTGATTGGAGATGGAATTCCAAGTACTGTGATGTCACAGTAAATAACCAAATGCCAAGACACGACCTACACGTGTTATGCATGTTATGAAAGACCTCTTAAGGGTGTCAAAGCTTCCGCAATCTCTGATGTCATGGTATTCATTCACAAGGGCCACAAGATGCAATCATTACAAGATTGATGTAAGATTATTTTGGGCGATTGAAGATCTCAAGAAAGCTCAAGATCACAGTCAAAGACAAGCGTAAGATGAATCAAAAGATCTCTACCCCAAATGTACAAGATATTAAATGTCCACGAGCTAAAGACTGAAGTGATTAAGTTTGGTATTATCAGGGGTGACCTCCCTTAGGGGGAGATTGTTAATTTTAGAAACAGACTTGGACACCCCGTGTATTTTACTGTTTATTATAGCTCGTAGTTTAATAGTTAATAGTACGATTTTTGGTATTAAGTCGGGTACTATACAAGGTATATTGTAGTACTATATAAGCCTATTCCAACTTTGGATGAGAGAAGCTAGTCATTATTTATTCCATATACAAAGAAACACTTTCTCTCTCTAGAATTTCTCTTCAAGTGTTTCTCTCTTACGAAACTAGCCAAATCTAAGAATCGACCCCGTGTTATGATATAGGATATACCACAATTGCTTTGTTGCGAATAACAGTCTGAACTTCATCCTTTTTTTTGTTCTTCCATAACCACTTTAGCTTTATCACTGTCTTGCCAAATGGTTTGTCGATGAGTTCCTAGACTTGTGGTCTGTCGAACTAATGAAGTTCATCCTGCATTGCTTCGATCCATGCAGAATCAACCATTGCACTACCTTACTGTTCTTTAGTTATTCTGTACTCATTATGAGCTGCGAACATACACATTTCAGGATCTGTGGCAAGCTGTTGTCTTGTTTGCACTGGATTTGTAGGATTGTCAATAACTTGTTCTAATGGATGATCTTTTGTCCATTGGTATTCATGACTCTGTTGGTTGAAATGAATGCATATTTTCATTATCATTATTGCATAAAGGAAAGACTCAGCAATGTCTTTGTACGGGATTGTACAAAAAAGGGATTGTTAAATTCATTTGTCAAAATGAATGCATTCGCTGCTTGATCATTGTTGTTTTCTTCAGCATGAACATTTAATTGGGAGAGAATATTCTTTCAAAGGTAATGATTGAATAGAAATCCGATCTCCTTTTGTGACGAATCTGTTTTGTCTGCTAGAGAAACAACATTTTTCCTGGGGGGCACGGGGCCAGAGATGTCATAATCTGACGCCTTTTGTTATTTGAATACGAGGGGTCTAAAGGGAGATATTGTCAAGCATACATTCTTGTCGATTGGGGGTGAGGTTGAAGGATTGATTCAGACGTCCATTTCATGAAAGGCACGGGTCTGAATGCTATGATCAGGAGCATCAATGAGGACGGGTCTGACAAATTTGGTCAGAAAGAAACCATAAAATACTATCTTTGAGATAGTAGATCTCAACCATACCGTTCACACCGATTGGGGTGGATTTTAATTTGTGTCAAAGTAGCTCCAAATGGCTTGTTCTTGTAGTTGATTTTTGTTGAAATTGGACCGAGATGGTTTCGCCAAATAACATTCTCTAATGAGTGATTCTTTGTCAACTGTAGTGATAGATTAAACAGTGAATAAGATGATGCAAATTTAATAGAATGACCCCTTGTCAATTAGTTTCTTTAAAACGAGAGTTTGAAGAAATATTATGAAGGAGGGGTGCATTATTAAATTATGCATTTTGATGTCCATGAATTTATTCTTCAACACCTTGATGAGTGTCTTGAGATTGAAATTTCATGATTTGTTGGTGAAGTACTTGTAGATTGTTCATTCTTAATCAATGGTAGTTGTTGAAGGTGAACAATGGATCAAAGCTCTTGAAGCAACAATAGCTACCGGATATGGGAACAGTTCATGGTGGAAGAATTTATAGTAATCATTAAACAATGGTTACATAGGATCTCATAGTCTTTCTTGAATGTAGGAAATATGGTGTGGAGAAACTGAGTTTTGCACGAGTCTGAACTGATGGATCCAAGAGTCACAAAGAAGCACAGGTCTGGAACTGATTTACACCAGGAGACGTGACTTGACCATTTCAAAAACTGAATGCTCTGCTGTAGTGCGGTCTGTTGGTGGTGATAGGTTGTTAATGAATGATTTGAATGGAGAGATACTGGTTTTAGGAGATGAGAGATCGGATGACTGAAGTATCAGGTAAAGGAACAGATGAAGAAACATGTTGGATAGGGAACAGTGACCATGGGATTCAACTCGGTTTCCATAGTGGTTTTTTTTGGTCATCTTTTACTTTATATATTTCTTAGGATCAGGCTTTGTTTCCTCATTATCTTCCCCAGCTCATTATTCATCTTTGTCAAAATGATTCACTGTCCACATTGCTTCCCACTCAGGAATTAGCTTTTCCTCAATCAGGAACCCTGTGGCTTGGATCCAGTTCCTTCATTTGAGCCTCAGTTCCAGGCTTGTCTCTTGCATATTTTCTTGCTTTCCTTGGAGCTGTTCATTATGTCAGCAAGCTCTTGTTATAGCAGGATGTAGAGTTGAATACCCTTGTGCTTCTAGACGAATCAGAAGGACCTCTTCTTGACACAATAAAGGAATCTCTGAAAGCAATACCAGACTGTCTTCTTTGTATGGGCTCGGGTTCAGTTCAGACACAAGTCTTCATGAGTAGCATGAAATTCTCTTGCACATCTTCTTCTTCAGCTTCAGTTAAGTGGGATGATAGATTTAACTATTCCAAAGCTATAAGGCTGGTTTTAGGACGTGTTATCATGCTCGGAGTGATCTCTAATGCCTTCTGAAAAAGATCCAACACTTAGGAGGTAAACCATTTTTCATCAAGTTTGAAAGCTAATTAAACCCAGTCTTGGCTTCATGAGTCAAAGTATTCCAGAACCGCTGATGTAGTAGATAGAAGGGAATTTACTGATGTAGTGAATGGTTCCTAAACGAAGTTCGTTGTTCTTGAAATATCAATGAAATGTGGAGATATGGATTTTCTTCTGCACTTCTGTAGATATTAGAGCATCTACCATAAAAAATCTTCACCACTCATCCAGGTTACCCTTCAATCTGTAAACTGTCTTTGAGCAATGAAGGATCTGTTCATCTCATCTTGTAGGTTCAGGTTCCGAGGAATATTCCTTCTGCCATAGTATCTGTTAAAGACTATCAAACAAAGATAGACAAAACCTATAGCTTATAATCAATGTTAGATAAAGATGTTCGCCGCTTGAGTTTGACATGCCCTTGTTATTAGTTAGCACGAAGATATTCCACATTAGGTCACTGGGTACATTGGGTTAAGTCAAACATTGGTCTAGAGATTATCTGATAGGCTCATGACATGTTAACTAAGCCTGTATGAGAGTCAACAAGACAAAATGGTCCTTTGGAATAGGCACTAAGAGGTTGTTTGGGATTATTAGGCACAAGTCATGGACATTTAGCCTAAGACGTTTGCCCTCAACAGATCACCAAACCGCCATTGCAGTAGGTTAACATTCTGCCATCAAGAATATGTAGCCGCTATCTAACATTAAGCAAGATCCAATGCATTTTAGATTATCTTAATCTCCTAGCAGACAGATTTAACACTTACAGAAAGATTTTATCACCTTTATAGATTTAAACACCCTACACTTTCACATTTGACATTTATACACATTCAAGACCAAGATAAAACCGTTTTAATCACATTATAATGAACTATTCTCCCCTCAAAAAATTGCATATCGGATTGCCGATTTTTAATCTATAGTGAATTATAATACTAGCTAATGTACGCTTGGTCCACTTAAACTAACGATCTGCATGGGAAAATTATGAGCTTGTTAATGAGAATGATCAATATAAGAAGATTTCTCTTCTTTGCAAGAATAAAGAGCACGGAAGCGTACACTATCCTCTTTCTTTGCAAAATTCTGGTTTCGTACAAGAAGAATACGAATGCCATCGACTTGAGCTAACAAACATTGACGTGTTTGAAAAAGTAGCTCAAGACGTAAAAGATTTCTCTTTTCGTTATTGGGATAAATGGCCCTAAACGTACATTTTCCTTTTTATCTAACGTTGGGATTGCAATCCTAACATTTGATTACAGCCTTTACATGAGCTCAAAACTTGGATTGTTTTGTTATATTAGCTCATGACTGAAAAGATTTCTCTTTTTCGTTGTCAAGGATAAAATGCACTGACACTGTACACTTCCTTTTCTCTGAAGGCGTACACCTTTCTTTACATTTAAGGAAAAGGCTTGAAGAGATGCCAGCAAATGCATTTGACATTAAGGAACGATGGTTTTGAAAATACCGTTTTGTTTCAAACGTTCTTCTTTTGAAGCTATGTTCATCTGATTTGAATTCTTGGAACTCCTGAAGTATGAGATATCAGTCTTTTTGTTTAACAAACATCCGAGTCTTTCCTTTAAAGGATTGACAGATGTACCTGCACTTAAGTTAGAAGTACCTGCACTAAAATAAAGAGTTTGTTGCATTTATATGGGTTAGTGATATCTTCATTTGAACCATTTGGGGGTTCACTGTCAACCTTGGTTGTGCTATCGGTGAACATCTTTCCAATAGGTATCCACTTAAGACCAACAGTCTTGAAAATTCTACCCCGTTGGCTTTCCACCTGAAGAAAGTCTAGGAGTGTGTGGTTTCTCATGCACAGCGGAAGATTATTGAGAGAAAACCTATTGTCTATACCAATTTTGCCTACCAGGTTTATGAGTTTGGTTTCTTTGGTTCAAGGGAATTTTTTATTTCTGATTTGAGGGGACTAACTTTAGCACAGAATTCACCTTATTCAAGGATCTTTGTTATACAATCATCATGTTATGTATTAAAGATATATTTTGACAAAATCGAACAAACAAATTGTTTGGAGTCCAAGAAGAAAGAATACTAGAATTACCTAGAGGTGATCTACTAGAGGTCACACCATTTGCAATTCAACCACTACACTTAGATACAGGAGAACTCTATATATGTTTCTAGGAGGTTTTGTGTACAGCTTAGACAAAGTAGTGGCAGTGTGCTCTAGTAGAGGCCATATCCCTCATGATGAGGAAATACTGGTTTTGTCTTGTGTCATTTCCTAGCTTTCTCTAGGAAGTACCGCATGATCCTTATCATTATAAACCATACGATTCTTATGACTATCCTAGAGTAGTTTGGTGCATTCACCTGATGAGGTTTATGCAGCAGCAATATTCTCTAACTGTAGGGCAATAATGAGGAGGTGACTGTTTTTGACAAAATCCTTTTTTCTCATCAACTTGGAGCAAACGTGGTCTTGACATTCTAAGGCCGTTTCGAAACGTAAATGCGTTCGGTTGTTAATAAACTAAAATTGGTTTTAGATGGTGTAAGGCGGCTTCCCTAAGGATTTGATGCTTTGACAACTTAGAATCTACGATATTTCTTTTAAACTTTTCTAAGTTCAGATGTTTTAATGCCGCATTTGCAAAAAACCTTTTCTGCTAATAGGAGCTTTAAATCAGGCATTTTTCGGACAGACTTTGATTAATTGAGATAATAACAGTGTCACTGTGTCTTTATTCTGAGCGTGTCTTTTTAATTGTTTCATAAAGTTCTTTGTAAGTCTGGTTTCAAATGCGCTTTTCATTTATGTATATGCTCATTTGCTGCAAGTAATTTAGCCACACTAGTGTTTATTCGATGGTTAATAGTTTCAATTACACCGATGTCATTTTTACTTTGCTTCATTACTTGCTTCCTTCACACTTTTACAATTTGATGCTTCAAGTCGCAAATTAGTGTGTTTTGCCTTTAGATGAGTTTCAAAATCATTTATTACAAAAAAATTACGAAATTCAGGATATTCATTATTCTTACATGGTTTGTTACTATTGAAAACTTTCTGCCTTTTGTTGTATTTAAAATTTCAAGTGAAAATCAATGTTTTTCAAGTTGTAAAAAAGCGTTTCGAATGTTCATTGTACACTTCACATACAAGCCATATCTTCGTTTTGAGAAGCTCATACATTAAGCAAGCATCCTGGTCATTCTCTCCTCCCCTATGACACATATTCTGTGAAGTAGGAGTGGTATGGCTATCAATAGTTTTCCACAACAGATGTGTGTCATTTAATTGGGTTCAGATGCTCAGTATGTTGTTGTTCATTAGCAAAGGTTATTATTATAGAGCAGTCAATGTACCTCAGGAAATGGCTTCTTCGTCACTTACTGGTCCGTTATTGCATCCACAGTTGTTGTGGTATAAGGCCTGAATGCTACTTGTATCTTGCAACTTCTTTCGGTCGGGCTTTTTTCCCATGATTCTGTGACAACTAACCCGAGCATCAACTGCTTCTACGTTAATATCGACCTTTTCCTCTTGCCTTTGCATCTGAGTTTCAATCTCTGATTTGCTGAATGCATTATTGTTTTCAGGCTCTATCAAACTGCTTTTTGATACAATCAAGCTGTCATCCATTGCTTGAACTAGATTGATCTGAATATCTTGAGACTGACATCTTGACACTTGACCTTAATTTGTTGCTCATTGGAAATGTATTTCATTCATGCAATGGCTTCCATTCTCCTTTTAGTGCTATTAACTTCATTTTTTTCATGCGTAATACAACATATGTATTTAAAAATTATGAATGACCGCTTCAAGTGTATCCAGGTTCTCGAGTAACTCACGTCTGTACGCACTAGGTTCACAATGCATGAAGTCTTTGAAGTCTTGTTGCCAACCTTGATTCAGAAGATCCGTTGCATTTACCCCTTTTGAGGCAAGAAATTCCTTGAACTGTGTTCTGAGTGCTTAAGACAAGTCTATTGCATTAACCCCATTAAGATTCTCTCTTTCAAGTTGTAGCCTTAACTGATCCAGATATGAAACATCTTCAATTTGAGTATGATTCTCTTCACCAAAGAAATGAGCGAATAATGCTGGTTTAAATGCTAACATACATAAGGCGATTTAGAGGATAGAGAACATGAAGTGTGTCTCGAGTTGTTCAAACCATTGTCATGCACGTTGGAGTGCTTTTGTTTTGACGAGCGTTGAGTCGTTGAAGCTCCTCTCTTTTAATTTAGATTTTAGAAGATTCATTGAAATCCGATGTAGTGGAAAATAAAATTAAGGAAGCTTAAGTAATAATGTGATTGATGTTGTGGTTTTAAATGCCAATTAACGTTCACGGGATTTTAAAGTCTATGATTAAAAACGATAAAGATTAACGGGATTTTCAAATCAATAGAAAACCGTGAATGAATAATTATTTGTGGATTTAGTTTGTTTGTTGTGTTTGTTATTTTGAATTACTTGGTTTGTTGATTTTTTTGAAATTTTGGCGCAGTTTGTTTATGAATTTTTTTTACCCTATTTACCAAAATCTAAAATTTTGTGTAAAAATAAAGCTAAGAACAGGCTAAAGATAAAATTATATTTTACTTAATTTTTCTCCGCTCCAAAAATGTATGTCGCTAAAAGTGTCGACCAGATTATTTTTTTACTATTACAAAATTGAATTTGATGGTAAAAATAAGTTAAAAGGGCATACTTTTTTTTTTAATCAAACCGCTGCGTATGGGATATTAAGCAAACCGCCGCCTAAGATAACACAAACCGCCACCAAACTTTTGCCAAACCGCTGGCAGAATAAGTGACCAAACCGCCGCCTAAAATTGAACAACTCGCCGTTTATATCAAGTAACTCGCTGCCTTGCTCAACTCGCCGTGATTTAATGTAACTCGCCGTCTGTTTGATAACTCGCCGTGTAAAGTAACTCGCTGCCTTATTTGTTTATTCAACTCGCCGTGAGCAACTCGCTGCCTATAATCTTAGCAACTCGCTGTGTGTTTTAGCAACTCGCCGTTTATTATTTTCAAGCCAACTCGCCACTATCCTGTGTAAACCGCCGCGAACAAGCAACTCGCCACCAAATTTAAACAAACCGCCGCGAATATAATTATTAAAATTAAGCAACTCGCCTTTGACTTTTGGCAACTCGCCTTTGACTTTTTCCTAAATTTCCGGATCTTGTCCCTACCTTTTGTCAAACCGCCGGTTAGAAAATGATATTTTAACCAACTCTCCACGAAGAACACTTGGACGAATTAAGCAAAATCAAGCCATATTATCTTTTTAACCACGAATCAAAGCTCTAACATGCAATACTAAGATGGTGTATGAAGATTAACCTTCCAATAACATGTATTTCTTCGTGGATCATAAAAACGAAGCAACCCTCCACGAAGAACATCAAACTTAATAACCTTATAAATCGAACTAGGAGCTTGTATACCACTTGAAATTGTTACAATCTAACCTTTTTGATGTGTAGAACAAGAGAAGATCAAGATTAACAAACAAATAAGCCAAAATCAAAAATGAGCCGTGGGCTTTTTTCTTCAAAAATAAGCCACGAATTTGAGCTTATTTAACCATATGAATCAATCACGAATCCACCCCATGGCTCTGATACCAATTGTAGGTTCCCGAATTCACACAAACATGTATAGATCTAAAGAGATCTAGAGAGAGAAAGTTAGAGAGAGAGAATAGTTGAGAGAGAAAAAGAAAACACACTAAAGAGTGTGTGTTAAATGACTAGATGCTTACCTCTTCCAAAGTTGGAAGAGGTATTTATAGTTCTTACAATTCACCGGGTATTAGTACCCGGTTCAATACTGAAAGTCATACGATTAACTATTAAACTACGAACTATTATAAACAATAAATATACGGGGTGACCGAGTCTTTTACTCATATCTAATAGTCTTCAATGATAGTAGATCCAGCTGCAATGCCTTGTTATGAACATGGAGATTGTAATGCCAAAGATGATGGTGAATGACTTGGAGAAGGTGCATCTTGATCAATGGTAGTAGAAGAAGGTATACCGGCTGAATTGACTAGAACTAGAACTGCTGGAGCAAGAGAAACTGGTCTTTCAACACGAGAAGGCTCTAGGTATTCATCGAACATCGGTTGGAATAAAATCTCCAGTTCTTTATTTGTTGGGGGGGTACATAAGGTGCCGTAGGAACCGAATTGGGTACGAGCCCTGAACTTATCTGTCTAGGCATCAGAAACATAGGTGCGGGTCCTATATTGAGACGCACATGAGCCATAGGCTCAGACAGCTCATCGAATTGAATGTGAATAGTTTTCATGATTCGTCGGGTTCTTTTATTGTAGATTCTAGAACCCTTCCTGCTTGGTGAATAACCAACGAAAATTCCAATATCAGCTGTTGGTTGTAATTTTCCAAGATCCTCGCTATCATTTATAGGGTAACAAAGAGCACCAAAGACTCGAAGAAAGGTAAGATCATGCTTTTTATCATGCACCAACTCATATGAGGTTTTGTTATGACGAGTGTGAATGAGGAATTGGGTTTGGGTGTAACAAGCAGTAGCAACAGCTTCTGCCCATAGAAACATTGAGGCCTTGGAAAATATCAGCATTGTCCTAGCAGCCTCAACAAGAGTACAGTTCCGTCTTTTGACAATGCCGTTTTGCTATGGAGTCCTCGAAACTGATTTTTGGTGAAAAATGCCGACACTTTCATAATATTGAGTCAGAACTTGATTGACAAATTCTGTGCCATTATTGGTATGGATGTATCTGGTAGTTTTGTTGAGACCGACTTGTATTTGCTTTAAAAATTTGATGACGAACTCTGGGGTTTCATCTTTTGATCTCAAAAACTTAACCCAAGTAAACCTAGAATAATCATCAACGATGAATAAGATGTATTTCTTCCCATTAATTTTTTGCACTTGCATCATTCCACATAAATCCATATGAAGGGTATTAAGAACTTCCAAGTTGGTGTTTTCAGTTTTGGGTGTGTGGGTATGTTTTTTGCTCTTTCCTAGTTGACACGCGGAGCAAAGATGATCTTTCTCAAACTTTAATCTAGGTAAGCCTCTTACTAAATTCTTTCTTACAAGGTCATTGATGGTATCGAAGTTCAAGTGGTTCAAACGTCGATGCCATAACCATGATTTGTTCTTGGAGGCTTTGGAAAACAAGCAGATTGGGGAGGACTTCATCATGTCTTCGACCGAGATAGTGTACAAATTATAACCACGGGAACCTTTGTTTAATTCAACACCATCAGTATGACGAACATAACATGAGTGCTTCTTGAAAGCAACTTTGAGATCAGAGTCACAAAATTATTCGACAAAAAATAGATTATGTCATAGTCCTTCCACATAGTATACCCTAGAGATCACACTGTCACTAATCACGTAATCTCCATAACCCATGATAGTACCAAAGTGGTCATTCCTGAATCTAACTGTCTCGATAAATTTTTTCATGAAATTCCTGAGCCGTGAGCAATCCCCCGTCATATGTTTTGAGCAGCTTGAGTCAAAATACCAAAGGATGATTTGTACGACCTGCATTTGAAAACAGACGAAGATGGAGAGTTTGGAAAGTTAGATCCCTAGTTTTAGTTAGGTTCCTGTTGGTTAGCATGAGCAATGACCTGATTCTTAGGTGAAGTGGGAAGGCGAACGAGAACTGCCTAGTACTCTTGGTTTCTACGTTGGTATCTAGTTAGTGGTTTCTAAGCTGTGTGACTTAGTTTCTTAGTTATCATAGATTTACTAGTACTAACATTTTCAGTTTGCGTAGCAGGCACGACTTTGGGTTTAGTGAGCCTAGTTAAAGGGCACTGTTCTCCTAAAGTGAATATTCTTCCCGTGGGCCTCCATTGGTAACCAACACTGGTAAGCACTTTTCCTGTTGCTTTCCACACTTGCTTAACTTGCTTAGGTATCCAAACTTGCTTAACTTTGCGCACAACATTTTTAACAGAGGGGGATGCATTCACAGAGTGCAAATAAGTAACCACATACACATCATGATTTGTAGAAATTAAGCATTTGTTCCATGTTTAGCAAACAGAATGAGAATTCGAATTAATTACAGTACGCTTAGAGCTAATACTAGAATCAACACGATTCGTGGTTTTCAAACTAGACTTATTGGTCCTAGGGTGTTCTTCTACTTGCTTCTTGTTGACACTCTTAGCCGGCAAGATCCTATTTTTCTTGGTATTGCTCCTAGGCTGTGATCCGCTAGCATCAGTGCAACTGTTTACTCCTGTAGAAGGAGGCACAGGGACATTAGTCTTCTGAATGTACAGTTGCTCTACACGTTTGTGTGTGTTACTATTGGACGTTTCACATTGGTCCTCAAAAGTAACTTGCTTTTTCCTAGTTAAAGGGGTAGCAGCATGGTTTTTATCTCGTTGATTGAAGTCTTTTGGACAAGTGCCAATCACATATTCTAACAATTTATGAGAGTGTTTAGTGTAAAGATAAGCAAATACAAGTGAGCTATCTAATGGTCTTTCAACCTTAGCTTCCTCTACGATCTCGCGAAGGGTTTCCACACTTTCCTTAAGGTGTTTGAGATAATCTAGATGCACTTCCCTATTGTTCCTATTGCGAGGGGGAATTGGTTCAACATCTATCGCATACCTACCAGTGGCAAGAACTCTTGGTTTTACAGAATCCATAGTGATGCATTTTAGATTTTCATGTATTTGGGCTTTCAGATTCTCATTTTCAGTTAACAAGGCAGTTGTTTGTTCGATATGTTTGGCACGCGTGATCTTAATAGAATCATATAATTCCTTGTAATGCTGCTTAATTTTTGCATTCTCAGTCCTAAAAAGCTCATTTTGTTCTTGGAGAACTGTGACTTTGTCAGTTAATTGAGTGATCTGAAAATCTAAGGCCCTGAAATCAAGAGTACGGTCGGTTTCACTACGGGTCTCATTTAATTGAGAGATTTGCATCCTCAATTTTTTGATGGCGTTGTCCTTTCCTTGAATGGAAGCTTTCATTTTTTCTCAACTTGAAACTCATGACTAGCGCCAAACTTATCCAAGATAAGCTTTTACTTCTTTCCAAGCTTTCCACCTTGAATACTTACTATAGACATCAAATATCTTCATCAATATCTTCCAAGTAGTATATAATGCATGCATATGTGAGCTAGGGACTTATACACTTCACTTCATTACTAGAAAAATCACAAAACTCTCTCTTCCTCCTCTCTACAACCCACGGCTCAAAAACCTTAACAAACCAAATCCATAGCTTGATTTTCTATCATTATACAAGCATACACACATCATATTTAAGGTATTCTAAGAAGGATCCAAGGCTTGGTTAAGCATTTGCAAGCAAGAAAGGCAAGAAAAGGAAATTAGGGTTTTCAAAGGAAATTAGGGTTTTCAAGTGTGCTAGCTTTGGTTTTTTTAATCCTAAACAGGGTTCGTAGATTGTGTTTTCTATCATCATTGTTCATCATAAGGTCCTCTTCAAACCTTTATATTTTCATAACTAAGATTTTATGTGTTCATATGTTATATTTAGCTAAATCACCATTTAAGGTACTTTTGAATATGTAAAATGGATATTTAATTATGATTAATGTTATATGGACTTATTTACAATCGTCTCAATGAATGGTAATACTGTTAAATAGGGATGTATAAGTGTTCTAACCATGGTTGGTTAAAGTGATGAACATTTTATGAGCAAATTAGGGTTTACTAATGTTAACTTATGAGTTAGCAAGTGAAAATGGTAGTTAAATTATTATCTTGAACACACTTAGTAAAGTATGATCTAATGGACTTTATATATGTAAAACATAAGATAGAAATGTATAAAAATATTTCCCTTCTTGTGAAGTGTTATAATAAGGTGTTGAGCTGAATGGTACAAAAACATGCTTTAAAAACAATGTCTAAATCTTAAAACTCCAATTTCTGTTTTGGTTCGATTTTTGGGAAGCAGCCATATTAGGTTTATAAATATAGTACATCTCAATAAGGATTCCTAAAATGATTAAGAATTACTCGAAAAAAACAGGGATTAATAACTGAAGAGATACACTAGTTACGTGTTTACGACGTAATATACTTTATAAAACTTATTTTATAAAAAGTTTACTATTGTCATGGCAGAAAACTTATACTTTGTAAACATACAATATTATGATAAAACACTTTTAATACACGAGAAAGTGTTCGAAAAGAATTGCCTAAAAACAGAGCATATACCGAATAAGTTACGACTTAAAACGGGCTTTTACGTTAATTAAAAGTATAAAAACGAATTTTTTTGCTGTTTTGAACAGTATAAAACTATTCAGCACTGAATCTCAAAAACCTAAAAATGTGATTTTATGTTCCCTCGTCTTATTACGGAAAGCCCCGTAGGGCGTATGAACCGCGTGAAACGGGCTTAAATCGACACAAGTTACTGTCATTTTTGCTAATAGGTGGTTATTATAAACGTTTTTACTTTATAAATGCGATTTCACGTAAACGATTAGATGGTGATATTAGCTATATAGAATATATATGTTATTAGTTAATCGAAGTGCTATATTACTTGGGAATTTCATAATGAGGCTTTTTCGGATGGCGTATTGACGAGTTGTTGGATTTACGATTTAAAGTGTCCTAACTCCTCGTACGTCATGTCATGACCTCTTAAAATTATGATAGCCGAACGATAGTACGATGATAACTATTTAGTATTATATACACAGTTATGTTAGACAACGTACTTGAATACTGATTCGACTTATATTAAACTAGGTTGCATTCGGAGTTAGCGTGACTCGTTTTTACTTGGGATATTTTGTTATCAGTTTACTCACTCAAGGTGAGTTCATAGCCCCATGTTTTAAATTTATTATTTTACAAGTTTTTGGGGTTGAGAAACCATATGCATGTTTTACAAATGGACGCAAGTGTATCTTTTATCATGATTACGTTTTGCTAATGTAGCGATAACCCACTATGGCCCATGAATCTTGAACTGTCAATTTACTGGAATGGGAGCGAGAATGATTATAGATAGATTCTATTTGGGATTACCTCCCCGTTTGGGGTGAATAGCTTTCACTTAGAAACGATACGTATATCATGTTCGGATACTAGAGGTACGGGTTGAACATCATCACGGCAATGTAGGCAATATTTATATATTGTATTCATTTATGTTGAGCTTCGGTGTCATGAGCTTAGGCAAAAGTAATTGCATTTTATGATGTCTGCATCTGTTGCACATTAATCACTGGGAAAGTTTGCGGTCCTGCACATTACATTTACATTAAACCTATGAAATGCACCAACTTTTTGTTGACGTTTTTAAATGCTATGTTTTTCAGGTGGTCATTAAGCACGAGGTGCGAAGGATACATTGGTGTTATATTTTGAAGTCATGCATTAAAAGATTTTAGTGCATTACATTTTGTATATCTGTTATGGCTGAATCAATCGTTGTATTAATAACAAGTAAACAAGCTAGCATCAGTGCAACTGTTTACTCCTGTAGAATGAGGCACAGGGACATTAGTCTTCTTAATGTACAGTTGCTCTACACGTTTATATGTGTTACTATTTGATGTTTCACATTGGTCCTCAAAAGTAACTTGCTTTTTCCTAGTTAAAGGGGTAGCAGCATGCTTTTTATCTTGTGGATTGAAATCTTTTGGACAAGTGCCAATCGCGTATTCTAACAGTTCCTGAGAGTTTTTAGTGTAAAGGCAAGCAAATGAAAGTGAGCTATCTAATGGTCTTTCAACCTTAGCTTCCTCTACGATCTCGCGAAGGGTTTCCACACTTTCCTTAAGGTGTTTGAGATAATCTAGATGCACTTCCCTATTGTTCCTATTACGAGGGGGAATTGGTTCAACATCTATCGCATAGCTACCAGTGGCAAGAACTCTTGGTTTAACAGAATCTATAGTGATGCATTTTAGATTTTCATGTATTTGGGCTTTCAGATTCTCATTTTCAGTTAACAAGGCAGTTGTTTGGTCGATATGTTTGGCACGTGTGATCTTAATATAATCATATAATTCCTTGTAATGCTGCTTAATTTTTGCATTTTTAGTCCTAAAAAGCTTATTTTATTCTTGGAGAACGTTGACTTTTTCAGTCAATTGGGTGATCTGTTGGGAATTAAGGGCTTTTAAAAAGTTTATACTGCTAGTTTAACTTAGTACTGCCAAGTCAAAAAGTTTGTACTGCTGAGATTATATCTACCAATACTAACTGGTTAGTACTGCTAGAGTAAAAGTTAGTACTGCCAGTACTAACTTAATACTGCTGAAGAGAACTTAATACTGTTGCATGAAGATTAGTACTGATGAAGAGTTAAACACGTTTGGTGATATGTATGGACTTATTATGTGTATATCTTATATAGTTAGAAGATATGTTGATATCTTATAAAATTTTAGAAGATTTGTAGTTATCTTGTAAAGGACTCCT
>BQNB010091880.1:0-26759 GCA_026074375.1 Tanacetum coccineum | reverse complement strand
TGACACTAAGCCAAATGTCGAGTTCTAATCTTAGCTAGAACCAATCTACCCAGAGCTTACACTAATTTCTGACACTAAGCCAAATGTCGAGTTCTAATCTTAGCTAGAACCTATCTACCCCGAGCTTGTATTTTAAAGCCTAAAATACTAACCACACTATCAACACTTCACTTCACCTAAACACTAACACGATCACCCCGATCTAACTATTACACAAGTTCGGAATACATGGACTCGATCTATACATTGTGAATGTAACACATGTCACGAATGCACTAACTAAACTACATAACTTCGTATCTTGACGATAACGAGAGTTCTTCTCTTACACTTGAATGGATGGATGATTTGATCACATTTAAACAAACTTATAACAAGTTAAGTGATCAAAGAAAAAAGTTTGGAAGAAGGGTTTAGATCTTAGAAAAACTGTGTGCAAAAAGGTGGAAAAATCTGTAGGAACAGTCCACTATTTATAGGCAAAGTTTCGGACCAAAAAACATGGCCGACCCCCTTAGCTCCTAGGCCAGCCCCCTTATCACTAAGGGGGCCGCCCATATATTAAAGGGGGCGCCCTCTTTACAGATGCTCCCATTTTGTCCTTTTCTGGGGAAAGTTTATCTAAGGCAGATTTTTCCGTCTTTAGGGTGAAAATTTGAATTCAAATATTTATTTTGAATTAAAACATTTCTTATATTTACAAAAATACTTTGTCTAATTATTTTTGTAAAAACCTTTTGTTAAATTTAAAAAAATATAAAGTTTAGGACAAAAATTATTTTTTTGATCATCCAACAAATTTAAAGTTTGTTTGTTCATACCTTTAGTGATTTACGTCAGGTGCAAACTTATATTTGTTGTTGAAGCAGACTTGAGACATCGAGAGATGTTGACGTTGCATTGATGATTTGTGATTACAAGTAACTTGAGCACTTTACGTTATGTGTTATAAGTTACATGTTTGTCATCACTAAAACATGAAGAGAATGTATAGATTAAATATCGTAATATTTCTACCAACAATCGCCCCCTTTTTGATGATGACAAAATATGTAAACTATAACTCATAGTAAATTGTATAAGTTACTTGTTTACACTTCTTCTCCCCTTTTTTTTGAAGTAAAAATGTGGACACTTAGGCCAGACTTTTACTGCACTTCAATCCATGAAACAAAGAGGTGAGCTTGCATCGTCCCCAATGAAGTCTTGCTCCTACAAACCCCGTAAAATCATCCCAAGATATCTACTTTGACACTCGAGCACCCCTAACTTATTGCACTCCTACGATACTTGCATCGCATAGTATATTGACTTTAGCGGATCCATGGATCAAATATGTTACAACCTCTTAACCTACATCAAGGGTTAGATTCATGCAACAAGATATATATAAGAGCAATATTATAGGGGTGGAATACACATATCAATAAATGTGTAGATGTCATAACGGTTGTAACTCCCCCTCGGTATATGCTCCCCCTTGTTTGGAGCACCAAGGAATCAAGCTACGGAAGTGTGCTACAAAAAAAAATAGTAGAAATGTGCACATATATATAATAACGATGATAGCTATATATATAGCAATACACTAACGGGGAGCAAGACATGCATATCTTAGATATATGCACTCTAAACTATAACATTTTAAAATAAATTTTAAAACCTAAACACATGCAATCATTGTTTTGATAACAAAAACCTAAATCCATGATAAAAAGAATCATCACGTATACTTAAGACATGAGAATGTTTAGGAACCAATGATAAGGTTCGACCGACACATGCTTAAGTACTAAGACTTGACCAACACCCTTCGGTATAATACTAACTTTAATAAACGAGAACAAAATTTGTTTATTGATTGACACACTATTATTATGAGAATGACTTCTTCCAAGATGTCATTTGGATAAGGAGTATGAACGTATTTTGATCGACATGTTCCTTATCATCATCTAACCAAGATGATGATGTGAATTTGAATAGACTAAGGGTTGTAATGAGAGATTCCTAAATTCTCAAGGTTTCTTTGTTAAGCATTATGTATGCTTTTCATGTTTGGGGTATTTAAGGATAAACATATATCGTAGTATTTTAGGTCGGAACTAAATGTTGATTGATAAGATGATTTGTTGAGGAAAAACTATAAATGAAGAAGGCATGAGCGTGAATGGAAAGGTTAGGTGTTGACCTATAGGTTTTGTTAGGTGTTTGGTGGTTGTTAATGTTGACGATCAATAGTGAAAAATGTGGAAAAATAGGTGGAGGAAAAGTAAAAGACTCTACATTGTGATGACTCAACAACACTTGAATATTGAATATCTTCTTTGTGTTCTTCACTTGCTAGAAAGTGGAATTGATTAGATGATTAGAGAACGGGTATGGGATGTTCTTAAGGATGAGACGCATTTCATTACAAAATTCACTTGACTTTTGACAACATAGGCTCACCTGCTTTATGGGTCGTTTTTGTCGGGATTTGAGGACGAGAATGCATTTCATTACCCTAATTTCACTTGACATTTACAACATAGGACACTTTTGCTTATGAAGTTGTCAGGTTATGGAGGATGGACGCTGTTTTCATGATGGAAAGTAATTAACTTTTGACAAAATAGGCACACATTATGCTTTTGAGTGTCGAGACTTTATGAGGATGAGGACGCATTTCATTACGTAATTCCAACAGAGAGTGGGATGGTTACATGGTGAATCTTCTTGTGAAGATGACTAGGTGGATGACTCGAGATTGGTAGTAGTAAGGATGACTCGGTTTTTCATTTCACTTTGGTGGCTTTTTTGTATGATTGACTTACGGGTTAAGAGGCTTGAATTAATTCATGCTCATTTGGCCATAAATTATGGAATAAAAAGAATAAATGAAGAAAAACTAAAGACGAAAGCGATGAGCTTGACAATGTCATGATGTATGACGGTTAGCATATGACGAACTTCATCAAACAAGTTATGTAGCTCTTCTCGAGTATTGTGAATGTTCATAGAATAATCACACGACGAGGTACGAGGTTGTCTTAAAGGTGGTAGCGGAAATGTAGATGGAAGATATTAACCATCTATATAATAATAGAGGTGTGATTAAGGTTTTTGTAAACCAAATTAGATATGAACAATGAGTGACATTTTAATTTTCATTTCGCGAATTAAAAATACTTAAATATTTCGGATGCAATAATTAAGTTGTCGAGATTTATGGGAATGTATTTAATAGTAACAAGACTATTAAAATGAGGATGAAATGTTTATGAGATTTGTTTCATCATTCCTAGACCTAGACATAAATAATTAAACAGTTCACGTTTGAGTGGTTTGGTGAGGATGTCGGTGATGTTGTCTTCTGAAGGAACTTTTTTGATGAAGATATTTCCTATTAGATATTGTCGCGAAGGAAATGATGATGTATTTTGATGAGTTTTCTATCCTAAGATCGATGGATCATGTTCGATCCTCATTGTATATGAGGTGAGCATGACGATAAAACATCATAACATTTCTACGAGGATTGAATGGACTAACGAAAGTGAATGTACTTAGTCTCAAGGTGTGTATATTAAGGAAGCTACGAATCACTTATGTAGAAACTCGTAAGACCTTTGTCACTCGAAGGTTGATGTTAGCTTTTAGGTTTTGGAAGAGCGTTTTAAAATGTGTTGTTAAAAGGCTTGAATGTGAATTTTCGGATATGACCTTTAACGTTTATGATCGCAAGTTAAAGATACTTGAATATTTCAGATGAAATATTTAAGTTGTCAAACCTACTTTGAGGTGTATTAGATTTGTATCTAACCTTCCCTTGACAAAAGAATGAATCATTTGGAAGAGAGCGAGATGATGATTAAGCGAATGTGTGAGTTAAGACTATAGCAGATGTAAGACCATTTTACGATTCTTTTGACTTTTTAGATTTGTGACACGAATGCGAAAAAAAATATTCTAGTGTGAGAAAATATATACCTAGATGCATAAGACATATAGATATAGGCATGCAAGTTTATCTAAGCATGCATCGACACAATAATCAACGAGTTTAATGTGTAAGACTATATGACATTTAAGCGTTAATTGTCATAAATTAAGCTAACATAGTGTAGGTGTACAATTAACACTTAAGTCATGTAAGATGATGCATACAAAACATGATAATTTTAAATGTAATCGTCATGTAAAGCATGTAAGCATTTAGCCTTTAGGAGCATGTATCATTTAGATAAACTAAGAGATATTTTATTTAAATTGCTAGAAAAAGACAAACACCTTTATAATAGACATGCATTTAATAGCTAAGCAATTGAACATTGAGCATCAAGATAATCATGATGACATATAATTGCATTACATGGGAGCAAGTTATCATCTTGAGATTTTAAAGCACATATGTGAGGTGCATTGTGTCTAGATTGACTAAGGAGAAGCCTAATTTCTACGTGCTTAGTGTGCACTCCTAATGATATACAAAGTCTATCGATGTAGACTATCATTAGGCATATTTAAGAAGAGCCATTTAATCAAATTAGAGAATGAATATGAGACTATCACTAGTGGTGCTCAATTCAGGCTAAACATGGTCACTTTTACGGGTTACACCACGAACCCAACTTCACTCTTGGAAGCAATTCAACTGTTAGGTCAAATTGAATTTCTAGTGCAATAGATTCTCTAGTAGTCATTCTCATTTTAGAAAAAATAAAATTTATATGTTTGTCTAATGAAGTGTAGCAAAGATAAAATTTGTATTATCTTTTCATAAAGGGCCTAACATGACTCAACTAACATGCTTTAATTCCGGTTTGCATAATCCTAATCAAGATGTGTGAAATTCTTAGAGAAGCGTAAGCAAGATGTTAAGATCTTATAGGTTGTTTGGTTTCGATTACATATTGCTTGATTTAATGGATGTCTTATATTTAGTCATCTTACATGTGTAGTTGTCATATGTGATATTTAACGTGTTTGGTTTTTTTTCAAAAGCCAAGAGATGTGCTTATTTGTGACAATGAAAAATATGTTATATTGAGAGTGTTTTAAGAATGCTCCTTTGCATGTCTTGTGAAATAAATCTCATCAAGATTATTTATCTTAATTAAGTTTGTGATTCTTTAATGATAAATGATTGAAAAGAGACATAATTTATTTTTAAACAAATATGCTTTTCTAAAATTATTATTCTTATTAATGTTGTATACCATGATTAAATAAGTATAAATGTATTTTTACTTGTTTATGCATTGACATATATTGTGATAGGTTTTTTTAATTCTAATAACTTATATTTTTCAAATAATATGTAGTGTATTATCTTGTAACACAACCATTCATGCCACGAAGAAATTAAAATACTTAGGATATAAATTATCCTTTGTCAATCGTTTAATACGATAAGTGCATGAATTCTTTAAACATAATGTTTCCTAAACATCATGTTATCCTAGGTGAATGAACATGAATATTCTTCTTTATTTAAGAGTTTAGCTAAATGTAAATTTGAGATTTGTGTTGTGCTTTTAAGTTGTATGAGCAAAGTTTACATATGTTGTTAGTTTGCTCGTGTTTGGTTTTTCAGAAATGACACATTTACCAATTGCATTGCAATGTAAATTGCTTGAATATTTCAGACGAAACATCCAAATCGTCAATCCTAATTCATTGTGTATTTTATGCATGTATTAAACATATTAGTATAATATTTGGAACACAACCATTAGACAAGTAGACTTAATATGGCATCATCAACACAAGTGTGAGTTATGATCTAATGCATATTCTTTTCATCTATGTGGAAACTAGAAGGGGGTTGAATAGCTTACCGGTTAATTAACGTTTTAAAATTTTACTTCTAAAATTTGTTAGATCCGAGTATACGTTCAACCATCCAACAATATGAACCAACAATGTATGTATCTACTAGTTATAACTAAACAAACAATAAGAAAGAATCACGACAATATAAAGAGATGCGGAAAGGAACAATCAAACCAAGACACCAAGATTTATAGTGGTTCGGCAACGAAGCTCCTCTTCGCCCTACTCTACTCCCCGAGTATCCTACTCGAGATTTCACTATGTCAACATGCTCCCTTTAGGCGGAGAAAACCGTTTACACGTTGCTTACGTTGTTTTCCGACACTAAGCTAAATGTTGAGTCCTAATCTTAGCTAGAACCAATCTACCACTTCACAAGTAATACACAATCACAAGATCTACACTATCAGACTAATACACTATCCAATTTACACAATCATACAAGATAATCAAGATAGAGTTTTGGTTCTTAAAAGAAAGAAAAAGATATCACTAGACCACAATAATTCGTTTTTTGGCGAATACGAATGTTCTTCTCTTGCACTTGATAGAGAGGAGAGGAGAGATGAAAAGAAAAGATTGGATCACTTGAAACAAGATCAAACAATATTAGTGATCAAGAGATTTAGAGAGAGAAAATTTAGTGAGAGAAAGAAGGTTTTTAAAGAGATAAATAAGACTGAAACAATTTATGCAAAGAGGTCTGTTTTTCAGCTAGGAATGATGCAGTATTTATAGGCAGGAAAACCCAATGGTAACTGATGGCGGTCCCGACGGTCCCAAATATATCTGGGGGCCGCCAGTCCTCTCAGGGGGCCACCGTAGTAAAACTATCGAATCAGAAGTTTTATCTGGTATAGAAGGTTCCATTTTTGGGGGAAACCATATTTGAATTTATATGTTTAAATAAAACATTTCTTTTAATTAAAAAGTATTTTTTATATATTTATTTTTGTAAAAATACCTTTGTGAAAATGTGATGGTTAAGAAAAATTATTTTCTTTATCATTAATTATGTTTAATGATTTGTTTATACATACCTTAAGTGATTTATATTTAAAATGTAAATTTACGATTAATAACTTGTAAACGTTTATTTTTATCGTAAACGATTTTACATTTTGTTATCTTCAAAACATCGAGAGGTCAAAAAATATAAATAATATTTTTAGACATTATTTGTATTAACAATCTCCCCCTTTTTGATGATGACAAAATATAAACTCATTTTATGTAAAAATAAAGTTTTCAAGTTATTAATGAGTTTTGATCCATTTCTCCCCCTTTTTGTCGAAGTCAAAAAGGATGATCGTCAAATTGTAGAGAGAAAGAAATCGACGATGCCAAGACTCCCCCTTGATGTAAGCTCCTCCTCGTTTGAGGCACCAAGGGATCGATCTTATGAGATTATTGCTACAAAACAAAGTAAGAAGTACAAGTGCAAGAATATATTTCCAACTAGTAGCAATATAGCAATTCATGCAAGTAAACCATAAAGTAGTTTCATTCATCACTTAAAAAACTCATACAAGAAACATGCTACATGCAAGGAAAATAGAGCTAAGTCTAACAAAGGAACATTAATTCATGAATTACACCACAATCTAAACATACTACATAAGGTAGATAAAGTTAATATGACATAAATCCTAGATGATCCTTGATTCATAGGAAATGACTTTGAGCAAAAAAGTTAGGGCGACATATTATAAGGTGACATGACCAAAATTTTAAGGGTGAGGTGGAGAGAGTGAAGCAATGGCGGGAGTGAGAAGATACTCAATGTGAGCAAACATTAAGTTTATCTCATCCCTAAGAGAAAAGACAAGATTTTGGTTGTGAAAGCAACAAAGACAAGTTGAGCCATGATAGTCATGATAGTTAAAGTAAATAGGATGACCCATGAGAGGTGGTTAAGGTAGTGGTTATGGTGAAGGTGGTGAAGGAGTATCAAGAATGTGATCAAGAGGGGTGATTTGTGACAAGGAAAGAGTGATATCTAGGGAAGGATAACTTTGGAGTGGAATTGGGTTTGAAGGTCTTGGAGGAAAATCCATGATATCATTTAGAAAGGGATTTGATGGTTGAGGAGATGGTGTGTCATTTAAGGAAGTAGGTGACGATTGATGTTTTGACTCAAATAAGAAGAGGTAGTGCCAAAGGTAGATGATGTATATTTGGTTGATGAAGTTTTTGATGGTGCATTTAGTAGAGATGAAGAGGAGGATTTTCTTATGGGAGAAGGTGTGGTAATGTCATCTTCATCACTAGAGATGTTGACAAAGATTTGTCTAGGTGGAATGATGATTAGTTTGATTTTCTTAGAAGGGTTAGAGGAGGAGGCTTGAGTGCAAGCCATGAAAGAAATATATGAAGAAGATGAAAATGATAAGAAGAATGGTGAGGATGAGTATTTAATTTAGAAGAAGTGGATTAAAGAGGTAAAACATGAGGTTTAGGAAGGGAGATTCCAAGAATGGTTTAGCAAAATGCAGAAGATGTAGTTGGGTCTAGAAGAAAGGTTGGTCAACTGCACAGAAAATCAGGAGACATAGTAAAAATTCCGTGACTCATTTTGGCGGTCCCATATATATGGTGGCGGTCCCAGATACATTTAGGGGCCGCCCTATATTTATGGGGGCCGTTTTCTGGAGAAACAGAAATTTTCCAGTTTGTCTTGATTTTAGTAAATCCTGTACAGAAAAAGTTTCCCATATTTTTCCCTTTTGCAGTCAATCCCATTTCATCACGAATCATCTAAAACTTTCTAGTAATCAATTCACAATACTAGTTATCCTAAGTTCTATTAGAGAAGAAAACTTACGCTTATTGACTAAGAAATAATCAAGCATGCATAATATCATAGAAATAACCATAGTGTATCAAAGTGCATGCAAGCAAGGTTTAGGATGATAAAATTGAATGATCATCCAAGACAAGTTATGTTGCCCATACTACGTACTAACACACTACTAAATGGCATAAGTTCAAGTGCCTAAGCATAGATAGTAATAGTAAGTACCAACAAGTATAATAAAAAGTAAATATAAGTGTATTATCTTATAGCAATTATCCAAATTGCTCACTTCTTCTTTATATTTCTCCACAAATTCTTAAAGCCCTTCCCGGTTGACCTTAATCCACCACGATGCACATCTCGCAACTGAACTTGACGGTTGATGATTTCGTTTTGGCGGGTGTAAAATGGTTCCATGTCAAGATTAATATTTGGTGGGTTTTCAAAGACTCGAGGAACCTCATTTGTTAATGAATTAACAAAATGAGTGGGGGAAAGAGTGCATGCACGCGAGGTCCCTTCGTTATTTCCATCATCATCGTTGAGATGAGAGGAGGATGGTTGATCGAAGGCGGAGGAAGAGGAAGTGGAGTGACGACCTCTTTTCGTGCCATAATCCTTTCGAGTCTTTCGCTCTTGTTGAGCGGTAAGAGGATACATGACACAATCGTACAAGATATAAGACTCGTTAAACAACTCAGGACTTTCACTCATGACATACTTAAACAAGCGAGTCAATAGCATACCATACGGTAGTATCAGCCTAGCTTGTTTAGTGACAAACTCCATTCGTTTTGCAATAAAAAATGCAAGATTGAATTTTTCAGACTTTGCAACACAATAGAGCATATAATAAAGACATGCGGGAACGTGGTCCCAGTTACCCCCCTCCCCCAGACAAAAGACATTTTCTCGGATAATTTCAACCCAAGGTTTCATGGTTGACACGATTTCATGAGTTAAAATTTCGTTTTCCTCGACACGAATTTTGGCTCTATGACGAATACGAGTGACTGGACCCTCCCGTTCCTCTTGAATATAGTTTTTGATGTCATCAGGACAAGGAGGGTCAGTTTGATATGGACCATCCTTAAGGACACTATATTGCAAGTCTTCAAGTGACCACTTGTCGGTAAAAACACATGAGCCCTTGTAAGGTATACCAAGAATTTGACCGAATTCTTCAAGAGTGTATGAAAAGAAATTATTTTAGATGAAAAATTAGATTAACATTTGACCTTTGTCAGAATAATCTAAATGATATTGACTATAGAATTCAAGGATGAAGCGAGGATAAATTTGTTCATTTATTTCAAGAAGACAGTCAAACCCGATATGACTAAACATTGACCCGGCATACACTAAGTTTGCAAAGTTTTGATAAACCACCCGACCCTCATGTATGCAATGACTTTCAAGGTTTATTAGCATTTCTTTTAAGGGTGAAGTGTATTCATGTGAGATTATGGGAATGTAGTCTCTTGTGTTTTGGTGGTCATTGACAGTTTTACGAGGCATTGTCACCTAAAATAAAAACAATCAAAATCATATTTTATTATCTTATACTTGTATTTTTATTTCGAACTTGTGCCTAGTGTGTACCTATATGTTACAAATGTGGAGTAACGGTTAACTCGACCTAGAAATAAAAACCTAAGAGTTAACCCAAACGCTCCTTAATTTAATTTTGCTCACCCAAACATGTCGAAAAATACATATGAATTATGTATCTCGAAATTTGTTCATGAGATCATTATGCATGTATGCAAAAACGTTTTTAGAATGTATTAACAACGCATAAAAGCAATTTGATTGTGTTCCTAACGTGAGTGATTTTAAAAATAAAATTAGGGTTTTGTGCAAAAACAATTTTTGACAACCACACTTCAATCTTGCAAATCCTATGTCTACGGGAAGCATATTAGTTATACATTGTATTCTAGTAGTCCTAATTGTACACAATTGAAATAAAAATGAAAAATCCTCAATTTTAATTTTTGTGTTCATCATGAACCCTAGACATAAATTAAAAGAAAATAGATGAAATGACTTACAATTGATGATGTTAATGATGTTAGGAATGATTGTAGGTGTTGATTTTATTTTTAATTTGAGTTAATTTAGTCAATTTTGAGTTTTTGGTGTGTTTTGGTCGTTTTCGTTCTTGCAGCAAGAAGGAAGGGGATGTTTGGTTTTGTGTTTTACAAAGTTTGAAGGTGACAAACATATGGTCTCACTGGTTGCGGTCCCATATCGATATGGGGGCCGCCCGTTTTAATCCGGTGGCCGCCGGAGATATGGGGGTCGCCCTCAGTAGAGGGATTTTGGACTGAAATTTGACTAAAAATTTTCAAAGAGGAGTGACGTTTTAATTTGCATTTCGCGAATTAAAAATGCTCTAAGTACTTTGGACGAAGTATTTAAGTTGTCACGACACGGAGTGAAACATGGACTAGAATCGAGACAGAAGAAAGAGAAGACGATTTATGGAATGTGTTCCATCATTCCTAAACCAAGACATAGATAGTTAAACGATTCACGTTTAAGGGGTTTAGTAAGAATGTCGGTGATATTGTTGACGGACGTCAATTTTTCGATAGAGATATGTTCTTTCTGGACATTATGACAAAGAAAGTGGTGACGAATTTCGATGTGTTTGGTTCGAGAGTGTTGCACAGGGTTTTTACTAAGGTCAATCGCGTCTTTATTGTCGCACATGATCGGGATGTCATCGATTCGAACGTCGTAGTCGACAAGAGCTTGTTTCATCCATAGTGCTTGTTGACATGCCTTTCTAGCGCTTATGTGTTCAGCTTCGGTAGTGGATATAGCAAGAGCGGTTTGTTTCTCCGAGAACCAAGATGTCAAACAACATCCCACGAATGTACAAATACCGCTAGTGCTCTTTCAGTCCACATAATCTCCCGCATGATCAGAGTCTGCATATACTATGGTTTCTATGCCGGTCCCCTTAGGATACCATAATCCTAAATGCGTAGTGCCTTTAATGTATCAGAAGATACGCTTAACCGCTTCAAGGTGAGAGGTTTTGGGAGCCTCTTGGAAGCGGACACATAGGCGGACACTAAACATGATATCGGGCCTACTTGCCGTTGGTATAATAAACTACCTATCATGCCTCGAACTTGGTACTATCTACAGACGCACACTCTTCGTCTTTTGTGAGTTTAGTATCGGAGGACATGGGGGTTTTCATTGGTTTAAAATCTTCTAAGCCAAATTTCTTAAGCATTTCTTTAATATATTTAGATTGATTAAAAAAGATACCATCTTCCATTTGTTTTATTTGTAATCCAAGGAAGAAGTTGAGTTCACCCATGATTTTGGCAAATTCATCACACATGTCTTGACCAGTCGAGTCGAATATAATGTCGTAGACATATATTTGAACGATGATGAGGTTTGAACTTTTCTTCTTGGTAAGTGTGTTGTCTACCATTCCCATTTTTTAGTCATGTTTAATAAGAAAAGCTTTTAATCAATCATACCAAGCTTTGGGTGCTTGTTTAAGACCGAATAAAGCTTTCTTAAGTTTATAAACATGATCCGGTTTTTCAAAGTCAATGAATCCTGTAGGTTGTGCCATGTATACCTCTTCATTGATAAAACCGTTCAGGAATGCACTTTTTACATCCATTTGGAATAGCTTAAAATCTAATGCATAAGCATAAGCTAATAGTATTCTAATAGACTCAAGTCTAGCAACTAGGGCATAAGTTTTATCATAATCGGTCTTGTTGATTATAGCCTTGAGCAACTAACCTAGCCTTATTTCAAGAAACAACACCGTTTTTGTCTAACTTATTTCTAAATACCCACTTAGTTCCTATGATTGTCATATTCCTAGGTTGTGGAACTAACTCCCAAACATCATTAGCAATGAATTGATTTCATTCTTCTTGTATAGCGATTATCTAACTTTCATCCGTTAAGGCTTCATTCACATTCTTAGGTTCTATAGTTGATATAAAACAAAAGAAGTTACTTTAGTTTTGGGCTTGTGACCTAAGAATTCTTTGGTTAAGGTTTCCTATGACATTTTCTAATGGATGGTTTCTAGATTCTTATTATTTACTATTTCTTCCACTTCTTAATGTTTCATCCTCAATGTCATTTTCTAAGATTATTTTGATAACTTTAAGGCTTTTCTTTATCTAAGGTTAGCTTCCACCAAGGGTTTATGTGTCTTAGAGGGTGGAGGAGTTTCATCGAATGTCACGTTGAGTGATTCTTTGATTTTCCTAGTGTGTTTATTAAGGATGATGTAGGCTTTACTATTTTGGGAGTAACCTAAAAAGACACCTTCGTATGACTTTGGGTCAAACTTAGTGAGGTAGTCTTTAGTGTTTAAAATGAAGCACTTGCTTCCAAACACTCTAAAATAATCAAGGGTAGGTTTCCTACCTCTCGGTAGTTCATAAGGTGTTTTTCCTAAGATGGCTCTAATTAGGATTCGGTTGAGAATGTATGTTGAAGTATCTACGGCGTTACACCAAAACTTTTGAGGTAACGATTGTTCATTCAACATTGTTCTACTCATTTCTTGTAGTGTCCTATTTTTCCTTTCTACCACGCCATTTGATTTTGGAGTGCGTGGAGCCGAGAAGTTATGTGTAATACCACTGGCATTACAAAACTCTCCAAATTGCACTTCATTATCAAATTCTCTATCATGGTCGGTTCTTATCGACACTATTGTACATCCTAATTGGTTTTGAATTTTCTTACTAAATATTTCAAATTGATCGAAGGCTTCGGTTTTATCTTTAAGGAATCTAGTCCAAGTATACCTAGAGTAGTCATCTACTATGACTAAGGTGTAGCGGTTTCCTCCGTAACTCCGTACGGCGGATGGACCGAAGAGATCCATATGAAGGAGTTCTAAGCATCTAGTCCTTGAGACTATATTCTTAGCTTTGTGACTAGCGTGAGCTTGTTTTCTAATTTTGCACGCATCACAAAAGTGTTGATCAAACTTAAGCTTAGGTAAGTTTTTAACTAATTCCTTAGATGTTAATGATTGAACGAGACGCAATTAACGTGACCTAATCTCCTATGCTGCAACGTAGAGTTTTCGTCAATCGTTGCAAGACAAATTTTGTCTTTTGGCTTATTTCCTAATTTCATCACATATAAGCCTTTCTTCCTAATACCTCTACCTATAACCTTACCATCCTTAGTGATTTCACTATCATGTTCAAAAAAAGTTACTCTACACTTATTATCACATATTTGTCCTACACTTAGCAAGTTAAATCTTAAGTTATCTACATGTTCTACATTATCTATTTTGAGAGAGTCATTTGAAATCGTGCCTTTGCCAATGATGTTACCGCGAAGATTACTACCAAAAATAACATTACCTTCGTTGTATGCCTTGTAGCTTGAGAAGAGCTTTCGGTTACCCGTCATGTGTTTAGAGCATCCGCTATCCTTTATCCACTCATCGGGTTCCAAGTCGACTCCAAGGCATATCTATTTATATAAGACAATAACTCAAACATTTGGTCCCTAATATCTCATGGGTCCAAAGTTGTTAGTGCTAAACATCCCTTGCATTTGATGCAATTAATTTGGATGTGGAAATGGAAGACACATTTCCCATGGCATGTAACTTTGACGTTGGAAATTGTTCCAAGTTATGGGAAAACCATGATGTTGGTTTTGTCGGCTAACGTTCCTTTTTGGTTGCGGTGTCTTAGGACGAGGATAATTATTATTGACACTTCTAGGTGGTGAAGTTTTTTATCTAAAGTTTGGTTTTGAAAATCCAACTCCGGGTTTTAACGATGGCTTGTAAAATCGTTTAACTTCATTATCACTAGCAATTGGAAATTTAACGTTGTTTACCATTATATGTTTTGGTCTTGGACCCAAAATGGATTTTTGAAAAGAAACAGATTTCTTGAAAGTAGACAATTTTTCTTTTAGTTCACTAAGCTCATTTTCTAAGCTATTTCTAACGGCTTTTTATCTTTTGTTCTTTGTGATTATTTTTAGACTCATTTTGCATAGTTTGTCATATTCATTATCTAGAGCTAAATCATCTATTGATGAGTTTTCATCACTAAAGTAAGAGGAATCGGAACATACCTCATTTGATGCTTGAGCTACAAGACACGTCTCGTCTTTGGCCTTCTCATCATCTTCTTCACAGCTATCAATCCAAGAACCTTCGACGAATGCTCTTTGGTTCTTGTTTTTTGGTGGTTTTGGACATTCTCTAATAAGATGATTTGGATCACCACATCTAAAACATTTTCTATCACTTTTGCCGTTCTTGTCATCTCGGCTTCTTTGGAACGTCTTTTTGTCGTTCCGAGGTTGTCTCACGAATCTACCTCTTCTCTTGAAGAACTTCTTGAAGTCTCTAACCGCCATGGCGTATTCTTCGTCTTCACTTCCGGAAGTCGAACACTCCTCATCACTAGATTCTTTCTTAGCCTTTAAAGCAAGAGATTTTCTTTCTCCCTTAGCTTTGACTATTTCAGAATCTTTCTTGATGATCATCTCGTGAACTTTGAGATTCTCGATGAGTTCATCAAGTGACAGTGATGTTAAGTCTTTCGACTCTTCAATCTCTGTGACCTTTACTCTCCATTTAGGATGTAGAGCCCTAAGAAACTTCCTAACATAATTCTTGCTAGAATAACCTTCATCAAGAGATTTTAGACTAGTAATAATAGTATTAAATCTAGCAAAAGCGCTATCTATAGATTCGTCTTCAGAAATGACGAATTGTTCATATTGTTGTACCAAAAGGTCGATCTTGTTATCTTTGACTTGGGTATTACCTTGATGGGTGATTAACAAAGTTTTCCAAATTTCTTTTGCCGTATTACACATGAAAATTCTTTCATATTCTTTTCTTGGCAAAGCATTATAAATAACCATTTTGGCTTTGTTATTTTTTGCAAGCCTCTTTTTAAGATCATCACTTTGTTTTACAAAAGGGATAACCTCGTCTAATTTGGTTTCCAAATTTTGTTGAATAGGTTGAAAATCACTGTTAGAAATAACATGCTAAAGATCAAGATCTTTAGATTTAACATATGTTTCGAATCTATTCTTCCAATAAATAAAACTCACTTTCAAAATGTGTTGGTCTTTGCATGGATTGCCCTTCGAGATATTTGTCGGGATCCATAGATCAATCCAAGCTTTAAAATACAGTATATTTTAAAAATCTTGAGTGACCTCGGCTTCTGATACCAATTGTGGAAACTAGAGGGGAGGTTGAATAGTTTACCGGTTAATTAGCATTTTAAAAGTTTACTTCTAAAATTTGTTAGATTCGAGTATATGTTCAACCAACCAACAATATGAACCAACAATGTATATATCTACTAGTTATAACTAAACAAACAATAAGAAAGAATCACAACAATATAAAGAGGTGAGGGAAGGAACAATCAAACCAAGACACCAAGATTTATAGTGGTTCGGCAACGAATCTCCTCTTCGCTCTACTCCACTCCCCAAGTATCCTACTCGAGATTTCACTATGTTAACAAGCTCCCTTTAGGTAGAGAAAACCGTTTACACGTCGCTTACGTTGTTTTCCGACACTAAGCTAAATGTCAAGTCCTAATCTTAGCTAGAACCAATCTACCACTTCACAAGTAATACACAATCACAAGATCTACACTATCGGATTTGAACACTATCTGATTTACACAATCACACAAGATAATCAAGATAGAGTTTTGGTTCTTAGAAGAAAGAAATAGATATCACTAGACCACAATAATTAGTTTCTTGGCGAATACGAATGTTCTTCTCTTAAACTTGATAGAGAGGAGAGGAGAGATGAGTGATGACATTAAATAATGTTACTTTTATAGTGATGTGAGGGTTGCGAAGACTTCACAGGAAGTTTTACAATCCCCTAGGCAGTGTACCTAATCGTTGCAGTGTAGTATAGGCAAGACTCGGGGGTTGTTATCGTTCTTTAGGAGAATAGGTTGGGAAGGCTTGATCACGGTCTAACAGAATTCTAGAGGTTGAGAGAAGATTATTTTTGTGTTTTTATATTTATAAGAAAGTAGGTAAATCTATGGTTTGAGAGGTTGGTTTGTTTAACTAATTACAAAACTAATTAATCTATTCTACGGGTGATAACTTTATGATAAGCAAATGTATTTACCTAATCATGCACTAATCCTCAGATTGCTTCTCCTAGATCCATTGCTTTGTCACACTTGTGATGATCTGTGTACGTATTTCCTAGGTCATGAACGGATTACACGAACCAGCCGTCTATTTAATATTCCATTAAGGCAACGCACAAGTAAGGTAGTATGAAGACTATTACAAGGCCCCTAAGAGTATATTAAATGCATATGAAATAACTTAAGAGGTATCAACCATATAGTGGGTAAGGTAGTATGAAGACTGTTACTGATGGTATACTTTCTACACTACTCGCGTTTCTCTAGACATATCAACAACAATACAGACAAAAGTTGGTTTTCTAAAGCCTAACGCGCACACTCATCAACAAGAAGCAACATCAAAAGGATCTACAACCTAAGTTTCATGCAATTATAGATAAATACAAAGGAGGGTTTAGCCTCACATGTTATAAAGAAAGCAAGAAGATAAATCAATCAAACAACACATAGACATATTGAATGATTGATGATAAATAACCTTACTTGATTAAAACATGGATTCAAGGTAGTACAATAGGGTTTTGAGGCCCTAAAAATGACATATAAAGCTCGTAAAATGACTAGTGTTCATCCCCCTAGGTTTATACAAAGTTATCCTAAAGTTACACATACAAAACCCTAAAAACGGCTTTATATTTATAGAGATATCGATGCGACGACGTCGCTTTGTAATCATGACGCCGTCGCCACGCAGATGATTCTAGATCCTCTTTAAGTCGGCCACGTCCTGACGTCGTCGCCATATTCCTGATGCCGTCACTAGATAGATAACGACGACGTCGCTTTATGCCTGTGATGCCGTCTCCAACCACTGTAAGCATAATTCTTCAAGAGATTTGGTGTAGGTCCGTAATCTTGTTCGTTTCTTCTCCAAATGAGCCTAAGTCACGTGTATTTCCTCCAAAAGCCATCCAAGTGCTAAAAACATGAAAACAAACGATTAAGCACACAATCTAGGCATATTTGCATGATTTAAGGGGTTAAATGACCCCAAAATAGTGTATAAAATGACACCTCATCATAGGACGATTAGGATTCATGATAGTTTTTATTTTACGGAGAAATAAGGAAGAAAGTTAAATTATTACCCCCCTAAGAGCTTATTATACTCCATGTATGTTTATATTTATATTCCAGTAATTAAAAGCTCAGAAAGTAGATTATACTAGACCTCACATAAGTGTTTGGGAATTCTCTCTTTTCACTCGGTGTATAATAATTATAACATAATGGGGAACGAAAAATCAACACTATTCCCTGTCTAGCCTAAATTACTTTAGGCTTGTAATATGATCAAAACTCACCGCTAGGCGCAAGCATTATTCATTACTATCCAAGAGGTGTTTTAAAGGGTTGTGGGGTGTGATAATACAAATAATGTCTAAAAACGTTATTTATATTTTTCGACCTCTCATTGTTTTGATAATAACAAAATGTAAAAACGTTTACGATAAAAATAAACGTTCACAAATTATTAAGTGTAAAATTCTATTTCTAAGATTAGTGAACTTAAGGTATGGAGAAACAAAATCATTAAGCATGATTAGTGGATTAGTGATCAAGAAAATATTTTTCTCTTAATCCTCACTTTTAATTCTACAAAAGTATTTTATTAACAATACATTTACAAAATATTTTCTAATTAAAAGAAAAGTTTTATTAAAAACTTAAAATTTGAATTTCAAATTCCCCCCCCCCCCCTCAAATGAAAGGTTCTATAACAGTTACAACCTTCACCACAAAAAGACAAAATCAGGAGAGGAGTCTATAGGCGACCCCCTTATAGGCCTGGCGGCCCCCATATATATCTGGGACCGCCTGGGACCGCCCGCAGATGACCATTGGTTGTAAATCCCCCAAATGGTCGCAGCGGAATAAGGATCGGGGCATGTGTACTTCAAGATCAACAGCACAAGATATATATAGAGACGGAACAAAGTGTTTAGATTGATACATTAGATTCATAAAATAAAAGGAATTTTACAACGCTTATAGCTTTTCTTATCTTTGTTTATTATTACAAAGATTAACATGGATTTCCAAAAACATGTTGCACATAAAGTCTTTAACAGTGCAATCCCAAAAATAATAACCAATGCATCTTGCCATCTCGTGCCTAATGACTCCTGAAAAACATTGCTTAAAAACGTCAACCATAATTGTGGGTGAATCATAGGTTTATGTATTTAAATTATGCAGGACGCAAGATTTTCCGTGATGGTTACAACAGGTGCCAACAATCACAAGACCAGATACCTGTTGCACTAAGTCATGACACAGAAGCTCAACCTATATTTTTGCTATTTTAGAGTTATTTTGCCGTACAGATGTTGTACCCGCAAACATCTAGTCCGACATGGTCAAACGTTCGGTCCAGTGATAGCTTATCACCCAAACGGGGAGGTTAATCCCAATAGATCTATTTATATCATTCGCGCTCACTTAATGTAATTCAAACTACATCTATGCAATATAACAGTTAATGAATAATGGGTCGGAGGGTGTATCGCAACTTAGGCAAACTCATAATCAATATAGTACTTTCAACACTTGCGTCCAATTTATAAACAATGCATGTTTCCACCCAAATATTATCATATCAGTAAAAATGTAAAGTGGGGCTATGAACTACCTTGGAGTATTATAGTCCAAATAAACAGATAAACGTCACGCAAAACGTTTTAGATGCAACACTATTTAAAATTTAAGGATCGAATAAGTACTGAGTACTTTAAATTAATTGAACATTGAATATCATCTTTATAGTTGTTATGTCAACTATCGTTCGGGCTATCACAATTAAGAGGTCATGAATGACGTACGAGGAGTTTAGGATCTTTAAATCGTAAATCCAACAACTCATCCGATTACGCCATCCGTAGAGGCTCATTATGAAATCTCCCTAGTAAATATAGCACTTTTATAACCACTCAATATTCTATATAGCATAATCACCGGGACTATCGTTTATAGTAAAATATTATTTATAAGTGATAAGTTTATAAATATACTTTTCGTAAAAATGACCTAATTTGGTCGTTTTAAGCCCGTTGCTCGCGTTTCTTACGTCCACGTCTTCGTAGTAAGACGAGCGATCAAATATAACCACCCGCCTCACCCCTAAACTAAAATTTTCAGTTTTTTAAGATTTGCGATGAATAGTAAATTTACTGTTCTGACAGCTAATTAGTTGTTTTAGGCTTTAATTTTGAGTAAACTTGTAATCGTAATAACTTATTCGTTTTAATCCCGATTTTAGTGATTCCTTCGGAAGTACATTTTTGTTATTAAAAAGAGGTTTTATATTTTATAAGTTGGGTCCGTGATGATAGTACTTTTACTGTTCATAGTTTTATAATACTACTTTTATAACTTTAATTATCGAAAATGTCGTAGTTTATTCGTTATAGTTCTGTTTTAGCGATTCTTTCGAGTACGATCTCGTAATTAAAAGTTATATCATATTTTAGATGTTTTAAAAATGAAAGTTGCTGTAATGAATAGTAACTTTTATAAAAATAGTTTTATAAAAGTATTTATAGTCGTAAACTCGTTTTTAACGTATCTTTTTCGTTATAGATCGGTTTTTCGAGTTTCTTATCATTATGGAATCGTCATGAGGCGTATTATAATTATATTAAGTCAAACTTTCTGTATGGAATTCGGATTTTAAACAGCCCCTAAGTATTCATATGTATATCTTTATAAAAACCTTGTTTTTATGTATTATTTACTTAGTAGTTTACTATAAAAACTCTTAAAAACACATTTGACACTTGTGGTACTTATAATAAAGTCCAATATCATCCCTAGTCCTTGTAAATTCATTGCAACAAGTTCAACCCTTTTACTTTCATTACATTCACATGTGAAGATTTAGTAATCTTTATAAAACCCTAATTTTAACCTAAACATGTTTATACTTAAACCATATGTTAACATACTTTTATATTTACTTTTCCATGATATATATGACAATATGACATGATAAAAAGTGCATAAAATCATAAACATAATTTACAACTCATTTTACATATTTAAAATTCCTTAGTGGTGATTATAGCCATAATTAACATATAACACATAAAATCATAAGAAATAAAAGTATAAAGGAATTAAGAAGACCTTAGGGATAATGTATGAGATGTGAAATGAATGCTAAACCCATGTTTAGACTTAAAACCCAAGCTTACAAGCTTATAACCCAAAATTAGGTTTAAAACCCTAATTTTCCTTTTTCTTCTTAAATCCTTGCAAATGGTGATTCAATGCTTGAAAACACTTTAGTATGCCTTATATATGATGTGTAAAGGGTTGTATAGATTGTAGAAAAATTTTGTATGGTTTGATTATATTTGTTATTTGAGCCATGAGCTTCAAAGAGAGACAAGGAAGGTTTTTGTGATTTTTGGTTAAGTATCTATGAAAGAAAGAGTTCATGTAAGCTATTTATAGGGAAAATATCTTATTAACCTAACCATGGTTACTTTCTAACCCTTGCACAAGGTTAAGAAGTCAAGTTGACCATGGTGTAAGAGATGATTCCCTAGATCTTTCTTAAATATCTAGATATTATGGACAAGTGATAATTCTTGGTCCTATCCTCAAAATTTCGGCATATATACTTATATGTGATGTTTATTTTGATTATTTTGTGTATTGGGTATAATCGTGGGTATTGTAAAACGTAGGGTATGTCCGATTAATCGTAGTTAGGTTTAGGTGCTTTCCCGGGATGCGAAACGCGTATTATTTCGCGAAAACGTAAGCATTTTACGTAGCCAATAAAAATAAGATGAACAAAGTCATAAATTCACCTTAATAATAATCATATATCACTTGCTTGATGTAAAACATTAATCGTTACTGCCGTTTACATTGAATGATCATTTTTAGTTTTACGCGGTTTAACTTCACGTTTACGGTTTATAGAGTAAACGGCTGTAAAACCCTAAAAATAATTGTGAATTACATAATGTCATACATGAACCTAAAACACGAGTGTTATACTAGACCAAAAAAAGAAATATTCTGAGTTATCTAGCTACGAAAGTAATTCAAGCTGATTGTGATATCAAGGCAACAAATATCATTCTTCAAGGATTACTATGAGAGGTCTATGCATTGGTTAGCAATCATAAAGTCGCCGAGGAACTTTGGGAAAGAATTCAACTTCTCATACAAGGAACTTCATTGACGAAACAGGAAAGAGAGTGTAACCTTTATGATGAATTCGATAAGTTTGCTTATAAGAAGGGGGAAACACTATTGATTTCTACATGAGATTTTCACTGTAACACTCAATGACATTAACATATACAATAAAGTAAATGGAACATATTTTAAGTGAACACAATTTTTTTGGATACTCTTACATCTAGAGTGGAGCAAATTTGTGACAGATGTCAAACTGGTTTGGGATTTGCACACAACATTAATTATCCTTATAATAATCATATAACACTTGCTTGATGTAAACATTTAATCGTTTAATGCCCGTTTACATTGAATGATCATTTTTAGTTTACGCGATTTAACTTAACGTTTACGGTTTAAGAGTAAACGCGTAAAACCCTAAAAATAAATTGTGAATTACAAAATGTCATACAATGACCTAAAACACGAGGTGTTATAGATCACCTTATCAGTCTCATCAATACTCAAACAATCAATCATCAACACCTATTTCAATCACTTATCCCTCTAATGAATTTCAATCATCAGTTCACCACAACGTTTATTCTCCACCATCATCCATCCCTCAATTGGAATATGCTCCCACAGTTAACCAACAACAATAACAACCTGAATTTCCCCAACTAGACTCAGGTCTAACTATTCCAATGTTCAAGCAAGGTAACGATCCCATTGATGCCATCAATCATATGATGTCATTCCTATCAGCTGTCGTTACTTCTCGCTATCCTACTACCAACAACCAGATGGGGAACTCGTCAAACCCTAGGCAACAAGCTACCATTAATGATTGAAGAGTAACTTTACAACCAGTTTAGGGGAGACAAATTTCTTTTGCTATGGGTACCACTAGGACCTACACTCCAGGAGCAAGTGGAAGCAATTCTGGGAAACAAAGGACTGTAATTTGTTACAACTGCAAAGGGGAAGGACACATGTCTAAACGATGCACTAAACCTAAAAGGAAACATGATGATTCATGGTTTAAGGATAAAGTATTGCTGGTACAAGCTCAAACAAATGGTCAAATTATACATGAGAAGGAACTAGCATTTTTGGCAGATCCAGGAATAGCAGAAGGTCAAGCCACACAGACTGTCATTACTCACAATGCTGCTTATCAAGCCGATGATTTGGATGCATATGACTCTGATTGTGATGAACTCAACACTGCCAAAGTTGCTCTCATGGCGAATCTATCACATTATGGTTCAGATGCTCTCGTTGAGGTACACAATCCTGATAATGTGGATAACAATATGATTAATCAAGGTGTGCAGGTGATGCCGTCTTTTGAATAGTCGAATGTTATGAACCATTCAGAGACTGAAATAACCAGTGATAGCAATATCATTCCTTATTCTCAGTATGTGACTGAATCACAACAGACAGCTGTTTAGAATTCTAACTCATCTGTATAACAAGATGCACTGATATTATCTGTGATTGAACAACTGAAAACCCAAGTAATTAATTGTACCAAGATTAATCTGGATAATAAAAGTGTCAATGATACTTTAAGTGTTGAGCTTGAAAGATATAAAGAACAAGTTAAAGTTTTGAAATATGGCCAAAATGTTGATTTAAAGAGTAAAGATAACATTTCAGATTCATGTGAACAGTCTGTCGAGATTGATCGTCTTAAACAAACTCTTTCTGAACATTTAAAAGAAAAGGAATATTTAATGCAAACAGTTACTCTTCTGAAAAATAATTTTAAGAAAGAAGAATCTAGAAATATTGATTGAGAAATTGCTTTAAAAAAGAAGATCAAACAACTAGATAATATCGTTTATAAAAGAGATCAATCAGCACAAACTGTTCATATGTTGATGAAACCACAGTTTTTCTATGATCATACCACTAAACAAGCTCTAGGTTTTCAAAATCCTTTCTATCTGAAGAAAGCTCAGCAGTTAGAACCAAAGCTTTATGATGGTTATGTCATTACGAACACTAGTGCTATTGTGATTCCTGACTCCGAAGAGACATTTATGCTTGCTGAAGAGAGTCATTCAAAAATATAGTTAAAAAACAGGATCCAATGGTTTTAGAAAAGAAAGTTAATACCACGCCAATTGATTATGCTGTTCTCAACCAACTTTCTCAAGATTTTGAAAAACAATTTGTTCCACAAACTGAATTATCTGCTGAATAAGCATTTTGGTCTTAGAATTATATGAATTCTTCAGATCCTAGTCCTTCTTGTAGACCCACCAAAGTTGAGGTTCCTATAGAACTTCCTAAAGTCAGCATGGTTAATACGAGTTTGAAGAAACTTAAACACCATCTTGCTGGCTTTGACGTGGTTATCAAAGAAAGAACCACGGCCACAGCTATCACTGAGGGCTCATGGGGGTTTGAACATAAAAAAGCTTGTTTTAGAGATGAAATAATTCTATTTGTAAAAGCTCTGAAGGACTTATTCAATACATTCGATCAATATTTTATTGATGAACTTTTTGAAGTCCAAAATGTCGAAGTCCAAAATATGTGTCATCACTCAAATGGAACAGAGCTTGTGGTAACAACATCCGTTTAGAGTCCCAAAACGTTTGACGTTAAAAGACAATTCACTGTTTTCTAAATGAGAACGAAACAAGAGACTATTGGAACAAGTCATGAACAAAGAATAGAGTGTACATAATTGTGAACTCTTGTGTGGGATAATGCTTATGTGATGTGCATGAATGCGTGAATAGTGTCTCAAACGTGAGACTGAGGATTCTTAACAAAAAGGGATTTCATCTGAAAAAAGAAGACTTACGATAAACTGTTCAGAAGTTATACAACATCTTGAAAAACATTGCATCTCTCTCTTTAGAAGTCTGAACTCAACTTAATCAGTAATTTATATTCAAAGGGACCAATTATGTATTCAAATCAAAGTGCTTCAATTTCTTTGACCAATAATTTGAATTAAATGAATTGAAAAGCTCAGTTCACAAGAAAGAGACACAACACACGGTCATAAAGAAGTTAAAAGAGAGAATTAAATCTTTAAGTGGAAATGTGAATGAGGATAAGGTCAAGAAGGACATAGAAGAGATTGAAATGATAAATATTTAATTGGATCATAGGGTGTCAAATCTTATTGCTAAGAATGAACATTTGAAACAAACCTATAAGCAACTTTATGACTCAATCAAACCAACACGAATTCAATCAAAAGAGCAATGCGATGCTTTTGTTATTCAAGTCAACCAAAAGTTTATAGAAATCTCTGATTTAAATGTAAGTCTTCAGGAAAAAGATTTGGTCATTACAGCTGTCAAAAATGAATTAAAAAAACTTAAAGGAAAGGATTTAGCTGATAATGTTGTTACCAAAAACCCCATTTCTCCAGAAATGCTTAAAATTAATGTAGAACCCATAGCCCTTAGATTAATGAACAATAAGACAGCTCACTCTAACTACCTTAGGCACACTCAGGAACAAGCTGCGATTCTTAGGGAAATAGTAGAACAAGGAAAATCACAAAATCCTCTAAATAATTCCTTAGACTCTACTTGTAAGTATACAAAACACATTCAGGAGTTGCTTATAATAATCAGATAAACCTGCCCTAGCATCAACAATTCAAGTGATAAATTAGTGGTTGTGACCCCAAAGAACAAGGACAAAAGAGTTAGATTCACTGAGCCCATCACATCCTCAGGAAACACAAACACAAAACAGCTTCTTTATCAAACCTATTTTCTAACAAACCTATGTTGTCTTCTACAGGAGTAAAACCGTTTACTAGTGCTAGCGAATCACAGCCTTCAGGCAATACAAAGAAAGATAAGATTCAGCAAACACCAAGTAATACTCAGAAGAATAAAGTAGAAGCCCACCATAGGACAATTAAATCCAGTTTAAAAAATAAGAATTGTTTTGTTGAACCTAAAGGAAATGCAAATGTGCAGCATTCCAAGCTTAATGCGAATTCTGAACTTCTATGTGTTAAGTGTAATGGTTGCATGCTTTCTGATAATCATGATCTGTGTGTTCTTGATTTTATGAATGATGTGAATGCTCGTTCTAAATCTAAATTTCTTAAGAAAAGTTCAAAGAGAAAAGTTTAAAAACCAACAGGAAAAGTGTTCACAAATATTGGATACACTTGGAGACCTACTGGTCGAACCTTCACTATAGTAGGAAATGCGTGCCCTTTAACTAGAATAACCACATCTGCTGAAGTGCCCCTTAGGAAACCAACTGCTCTAGAAAGTGATACACCTAAGCCTGTAGTAACATTGGTTTACTCAAGGAAACCTAGGAAATCTAAAACTAATGTTCCCGTTAGCAAACCTAAGATTATTAAATCTATATCTGCTAACAAAAAGGAACCCAGTAAATCTTGGGGATCCATAGTTTCTGATGTTCCATCTTCCTCACTTGATGAATGCAGGTCGTCCAAATTGTTCTTTGGTATTTGGACTCCGGCTGCTCCAAGCATATGACTGGAGATCGCTCTCAATTCACAAATTTCGTCAATAAATTTTTAGGTACAGTAAAATTTGGAAATGATCACATGGCAAAGATATTGGGATATGGTGATTATCAGATTGGGAATGTGATGATCTCAAGGGATTATTACGTGAAAGGACTTGGACATAACTTATTCTCTGTTGGGCAATTCTGTGATTCAAACCTTGAAGTTGCTTTTCGTCAACACACTTGCTTCATTCGCAATCTAGAAGGTGTTGATCTATTGACTGGATCTCGAGGCAACAATCTGTATACTCTGTCTCTTGGAGATATGACGGCGT